>CM053791.1:723678934-723898934 GCA_028749045.1 Cupressus sempervirens
AGTTCAATTTAAATGATTGAAAAAAAAAAAACCTTAATTAATAATATATAAATTAAATGAGGACTTTTATATTGAATTACTAAATTACCAAATCTGACCCACTTCGATTTATTTGAAAGGTGATTAAATTAAAAATAGAAAATCTATTCAACATAGATCTGTTCTGCATAATACATATTTCAAAACTATGTTACTTCTTATTTCCAACTTGCAACTATTTGTATCTTCTAGGTGTATTTTCTTACAAATATAAATATTATTCTGTTCATATCATACATACATTATGAAGTAAAATCATACCAATTATTATTATTATTTTAAGTGGGCAGAATCTTATTTGCACGTTGGTTAGCCATTGGTTTGCGTTCCTACAAGATCGATAAGCTTTTTGCTTCAATGAGAAGACGTCACATGTTTCTAGAAACTTTGACGGACCGACTTTCAGTTATAAACGTCAAATTTAATGGATCATTGATGGCGAGGCTTCCTCCTAACTTGACACCC
The DNA here is from genome assembly GCA_028749045.1 of Cupressus sempervirens. Classification (NCBI taxonomy): domain Eukaryota; kingdom Viridiplantae; phylum Streptophyta; class Pinopsida; order Cupressales; family Cupressaceae; genus Cupressus; species Cupressus sempervirens. The sequence goes on from CM053791.1 coordinate 723,679,439, forward strand.
TTCAAACGTCCCATTACGCAATGGTGGTGGAAGTTGCTGCAGCTGGTATTAAAAATAATAATAAGAAAAATATTATTGTTCTTAAAATTGAAAACTCACTAATTTAATAATTGGTATGATTTTCTTCATAATATATGTATGATATGAACATAAAATTTATTTTTGTAAGACAATATACCTAGAAGATTCAAATAGTTGGTAGTCGAGAATAAATTGTTGTTACATAGTTTTAAAATTTGTATTATGCGTAGAATTTCTAATTTTGTTTTTCTATTAGATATAAGAGTTTCAGAACAAAAAGAGCAACCAAAGTACCACCAAAAAAATCAACAAGGAGGCCAAGCCTCACTAAGGAAGAACAGATTCAACTATACAACATAACAAAAAGAGGAGAAAGACTAGCTAACTAAGAAGATCATAGTAATTGACCACCTAGGTAGTCCAACCTAAGGGACCCTCCATCCAAACGACACTTTTACGTTCTTGAATCTGCTTTAGCCTGAATAAATCATCCTTTCTAGCATTCACTTTCTTACGGATTTCTCTATTTAGCCCAATGCAAGCTTTCTCAAAAGCTTGCAGATCATCCAAGGTTCTATGCCATTGGTATCCATGCTTAAAAGCAGCATGCCCATCATGAAGGAACCGTCTCATCTTGTCTCGCTCGATCAACATAGTAGCTTGCACCTGCAAAGAAATTTTAAAATAAGTGAGCTTTCGAAAAAATTCAGTAAGGTCCCTTGGCTTACCTTGGTATCTTTCCTCATTCCTGCATTTCCAGATTTGCCAGAGAATGTTAGATGACAATATATTCCAAAATAAATTGGTATCTTTAGGAAGACCATTAATATGACCAGTGATAACATCAAGAATATTAACATCAATAGGATAAACAATGCCAAACATTCTCCATATTTCTTTAGCAAAAGTACAATCTAAAAGAATATGTCTACCAGTTTCAGGAACTTTGCATAAATTACAAAAATCAGAATTAGATAAATCTCTCTTAATAGGTAGCTTGTCCAACATGACTAACCATCTGAAGCATCTAATTTTAGGCTCAATAGAATTCTTCCACAAGATATCAAAGTATTTTTTCCAAACATCAGCATCATAAGAAGAGTACCAAACAACATTGACATGATCAACAATATTAGTATTACAATCTAGGATTCTGTATATATTCTTGGCCTTAAGCAGATTCGTGACAACTCCACCAGGCCATTTACACTTTAGGTGCCTTTGAGAATCAACATGGCATATAGTGGGAAGACCATTAATAGCTTGCACAATCATGTTATAAGTTCTTTTATGGGAATCAGGGATATCATATTTATTTTTAAGCTCATCCCAAGGAGTGATTTGGTTCTGCTCAAAGAGATCTATGAACTGTTTAATACCTTTCTTAGCCCACAATCTGGCAGAACACCCTTGGGTAAGGGCCAAAGGTTTACCATTTAGGTGAAGATTCCACCAAATTGATCTTTCACCATGGAGTTGATCATTACAATGAAAATCCTTGTTAGTGATGAATTTCCTAACATGGTCCCAAGCCTTCCAAATAGATCTAAAAACTATGGAACCTTGGACCATGATAGGAAAGTTACCAATAATGAGGTCGCAAAAGGGGAGATTAGTCCAAGATTTGGCTTTCTTAGGCACACCCCTTTCAATGTTATTTCTAACTAACACTTTCCAAGGACAGTCACCCTCCATGGATTGAAAAGTCCATTTGGCAGATAGGGCAATACCCTGAATTCTTAAGTCCTTCAGCCCAAGTCCCCCAAGGGCCTTGTTGGTGTGGCACCAAGCCCACCTAACAGAATGTATTTTATTATTACCCTTTCCATCAGACCAAAGAAATTTTCTGATGGACTTCTGAATTTCAGCAATCTGATAATTGTTAAAAAACCATGCAGAGGAATAGTAAATGGTGTAGGAGGACAACATCTTTTGGCAAAATTGAATTCTGCCTGCCAGAGATAATGCCCTATTATGCCATTTGTTAAGTTTCTTATCAATCTTCTCTTTAACCCATGACCACATGTCCTTGAGGGCAGGATCCACTGAGAAAGGGATACCAAGATATCTAGTGATCTTATTGGGGCCTCCCCAAAGAAAATTGTATTGAGGAAACCAATCCGGGGGCTGCACATCCCACCCCAAACAAAATGATTTATCTTGAGATATTTTAGCCCCAGATTTAGAACAAAAGAAACTAAGTTTATATTGCAAAGCCTTAAAATTGCTTTCTGAAAGCTCAAAGAACAATGCGGTATCATCTGCAAACTGGCAATTGATGAGCTCTTCATCATTAGGCAAATAGATACCTCTGACATCAGGAGATAAAGAATTATCTCTAAGAATATAGAAGAGAGCCTCTGAAGCAATCAAAAAAAGAGATGGTGCCAGAGGGCACCCTTGTCTAATGGATCTCCCTAGAGAAAAAGGAGCAGAAAGAACATCGTTAACTTCAACTTGAGCACAAGCATCACTAAGAAGCACCTGCATAGTATTACAAAAGGAGGGAGGGAAATCGAAGGCCTCTAACATCATAAGAATAAACCTCCATTCAACCCTATCATAAGCCTTTTCAAAATCCAAAAGAAGCATGGCCGAGTTTTGGTGTGAGCATTTAGACCACTCCATGGCTTCCCAACTAGTTATGAGATTCTCGAGAATATATCTACCCTTGATGAAACCAGTTTGGGTAGAGTTAACAAATTTAGGAAGAATATTGACTAACCTAAGAGCCATAATTTTAGCTTATGACACATTAAGAAGGGTAATCGACCTCCAATTCCTAATGAGGGTCTTATCTCCATCCTTGGGGAGGAGCTTAATGATCCCTCTATTAACATCCTGTCCCAAGGAGCCAATAGACAAAGCTTCAGAGTATAAGTCATGGAGATCCTTACAGATCCAACTGATATTGGATTTATAGAACTCAATAGGAAAACCATTAGGGCCCGGGGCCTTATCATCATTGAGAGCCTTGATAGCTCCCTCAATCTCCTCAATAGAGATATCTTTAGGAAGCACAACAATATCCTCCGAGTCCAACTTTTTAGGAATAAGCATTTTGCATTTATTTCTTGAAGACTCAGCCTCAGAGGAGTCCTTTGAAGTAAAAAGAGTCTTGTAATAATCAGCAAAAGCCTGAATAATAATCTTAGGGTCTAAAATGTCTTGATTATCAATCGAGAGTCTATCAATGGACTCTTTAATATGTTTATGTCTAATTTTAATTTAATCGCTTGTGGAACAGGGCAAATGAGCTTTACAATGGAGTGAGTCAGATTTGGTAATTTAGTAAATCAATATAAAAGTCGTCATTTAATTTATATATTATTATTACTTAAAGTTTTATTTTTTAATAATTTAAATTAAACTTTTAAATCTATTTAATTTTTTAAGATCACATTTATGGTTGTGAACTTCAATTTCTTAAGTCAAATTTAATTATGGATTTGGTTTATTGTTTACATGTAAATGAAGTTTTTATTTAGTGATGTGAAGGGGTACATGCCTTGCTTAGTCAATTTTCACCTAAACTATATTTTACTTGCTACAAATGATACTTGATACAAAATACAAAACATGAGACCAAATTAAAAAGGAAGACTACACTAATACCTATTTTTCATCTTTTTAGTTTGAATTTTATTCACATAATTACTAAAATTGAATGTGAAGTACAACGATTATATTTTTAGAAGTAAACAACCAACCAAATCCATAATAATCATTGTACTTCCCACTCAAATCTAGTAATTATGTAAGTAAAATTCACAATAAAAAAGGTGAAAAATATGCATCTTGAATCTTCTTATTTTTAAATTTTATCTTATGTTTTAATGAGACAAGGACATTATTGGGAGTGGGTGTTATTTGTTTTTATATGAGAATATAGAAAAACTAGACACGAGACAAGCATGGACATGTTCACAATGTATTCCGGATAGAGAAAAGTAGGGAATAAGTAATAAATAAAACAATTGACAAATGGAGGCCTATGAGTGGCATTTTGAAAAATAAGGGGGTATTTTATTTTTTCGTTTTTAATTTTCCAAGATACACATTTCAAATTAAAAAATCTATATTTCATTATGATAAGTTACTTTTATGGGATTCAATCTATAATAAAAAGTTTCTAATAGATTAACTTTTTAGATGTAATTTTATTATTTTTAATTAATTTTTAAAAATTTCAACTTTTTGAGATGAAATTTTATTCTTTTTAATTTCAGAGTTCATGTTTAAATTGTGTAATGTTTTAATATTTTAATTTTGTTAGATGTAATTTATATTTAAATTATCTATTTATTTGTTAATTGTGCATATGCAATTCTATTTTTTTTTTTTTAAATTTTAAAAAATGTTATATATATATAGTACTATTAAGAAGATATATGTTAAAGAGATTAAAAAATTAGAACTTTCATTTTATTTATCTTCAACATTTACTAAAGTAATTTTATTTTTTTAATATTAAAGCATCTAATACAATTAGTAGTTTGACCCTTACATCAATTAATAGCAGTAGAAGCTATTGACTTCTATTAAATACAAAATGATGACACAAACCATTAATAACATTTTGTCAATAAATAGTCAACCCACACCACATAATATCAAAAACAAGAACCAAGGGGTGAGTGTAAGCAACACGAGCATAGTTAACACCAACCTATTAGCAACCCGTAGATGCAAACAGTAAAGCTTAAAGATAGCAATATTCTCCATCAACATAGAACTAACATTATTAGCAGAAGTCATTAAACCATCAAATTAACAAGTAATTATCCAATAGGCATAAGCATAATATAATATAATAAAGTTTCTTAAGTGTCATACATGTCTTAACCATAAGAAAAGATCCTTAAAGGATTATCTAAAGCCTACAAATAGAAATAAAACTAAACCTTGCCCCAAAATAGAAATGGGTGTATCGCACAACAAACTTCTCAAAGACAAGAAACCCCATTAAACTTCTTTTTTTGCTCCTCCTAGATTTGTATAATGTTCCACTACTACATTTTGTGCAACCAATTTTCTACAATGATTCATCGCACCAATCGCAGACACTCCATCAAATAAACTTATCATCGCTAAATGAGTGTCAAACTTTTCGATGATTGATTTGTTAGTCATACGTCCGATGTTACTGAGTGTCACACTGCCAACACCACAATCATCAGAATAGAAAAAGGACAATTTTTTTTGATTGGCCATGTTTTGAACTATTGTAATCAAAACAGACACCCATTCTGACGAGTTTGCCAGTATGTGTATGGCATCCATGTCAGACATGCTTTTGAATTTATGTCAGTCATTTGACAATATGCATCAAAAAATATGTAAAAAATTATCCTTGTTACTTTAGAATTTGAATGACCTATGAATGGTACTTTTGAGGAAGCAGGTTGAGGGCAATAAAACCACAATCCATATGCATGGACAATAGACAGAGTTGAAAAACCACAATTTCCAACACATGTTTATATAATTTCTATTAGAGGTTGATAGGTTTTTTAGGTTATAGACCATTGTAGATGCCAAAATTTCAACTTTTATAGGTGATGGAATGTGCCCAACAAGCCAGCAAAACAAAACAACTAATAGATTAAGAGACTGCTAATCAAAACAACTATGAACACACTTATTGAAAAACTACCAAGAATTTATGATTAATATATTTTAGAAAAATGTTGGTGGTCAAAACTCCTTGGTGGGTTTTCAATAGGGGAGTTCTTACTTATTTTGATTAGATTTTTTTTGGTCTTTTAACTATTTTAATTTGCTTTCTTGTTGAGGGCATTACCTCACTTATATGAGTCAAAATTTTGGTGTTCATCATAGTTTATAACTTTAAAAACCTATAGACATCTCTAATAGGTATGCAAACATGTGTTGAAAATTATGTTTTAAAGCTTCCCTTATTGTCCATGCTTATGGATCGAGGTTTCTATTGTACCTGACTTTCTTCCTCAAAAGTAACATTTGTGAGTGTGCTAGTGGAAGCAAAATCACCTAAGAAAGACCACTATTGATCTTTGATATTGAACTAGGGTTTCCTCTTGCATTTGCTAAAACCAAGAGAAATTAGCCTATTAAACATTTGAAATTAGAATTCATCTTCAATAGCCAATTTAGATGGTATTAAAAAGTAATCTAGAAAAAAAAAGGTAGCATAAAATGATAATCAAGGAAACATATACATGAAATGCCTTTAAATAATGAATGACGACTAACAAAGAAATGCCCAAGTCTTAGAGGTTATGTTACAAGACCCTATAGTCAATAAGCATCCTCCATAAACCATCTTTCTTAAGAGCAATAACAATAAGAAAAGAAAGGAATGAAAAAACACAAAATCTTATTAAAAGATACATAATCCTATTAGACTTTAAACAACCAAATAGACAACCTCAATAAGAGACTGAAAATTGTCCTTAATATAATATAAACCAAGGACAAATCCACTCCAAATAGAAGAAACAAATAAAATCACATCAAAATGGTGCTTCCACCAATCCCCTACAAAATAAACATCAACCAGAAATGCCTTCAAAAACCAAAGACACCTTGTATCATCCTTATTAATAGACCCAATTGATTGGTCTTATGTTTAAACAATATAAAAGCATAGACATCAATAAATATTCCAACTCTTAGACTTGTTGACCTTATGGTCAAATCATTTGTCTATTAGTGACTTAACACTTAGTTAGTTGGTTGCAATGCTATTGAGCTCTATAGTTTCTACTAAGCTTATCATACTATTACTAGTGTAAACCATGTGTTTCAGTTGCTACTAAGCTAATAAGTTAGATTACAGTTCACGCTGAGCTTCATAGTGTCTACTGAGCATCTGAGACAAAATATAGTATTTGTTAAGCTTTACAATGTCTACCGAGCTTCTAAGGAAAATTGCAGTGTTACTCGAGTGTAGCAGAGTCTACTGATGTTTTTAGTATAAGCAATAAAGGATGTAGTGTTAACCAAGCTCTGCAGTGTTACCCGAGGATATCAGTGTCTATCGAGCTTATAGTGTTAAATAAGTGAATGAAGACAATGTTGACTGAGCCATGCAATGTCAACTGAGTAATTTAGTATCTACTGAGTTCTTCAATATTCATTGAGTCATCTAGTTTTGACTGAGTTCTTGCTACTCCAAGTGATTAATATGGACCAAGCTTCAATGTTAACCAAGTGCTAGAGTCTGCTGAGTTTTGATAATATTTGTCGAGTGTCAAAACATCACCAAAGTTGTCTTTAGAACCCAAGTTCTAGCAGCTAGCCGACTTAGTGAAGATTGTTAGAGTTTGGTATTGTAGCTAACTCCAGAAGAAATAAAGTGGATTGGTATATATGTGATGCATTATTTCATATCCAAAGAAGTATGTGAACAAGTAGAAGAAGCATGAGTAGGAATTAAAGAAGGCTACAAGCAGTATAAGGAAAAGCAAATACTTATCTATCACAACAAGGTGATCATTGTTATTCGAAGCAATCTCATTCAACAAACCAAGTTGCAGATTAGAGATTAGCCACTGATTCATCTTGACATGTGCATTAGTCAAATCCTCTAACAAGATGGACTTAATAGTCTTATTCCAAATCTCCTAACAGAGTGCATACTTCATTGTATGTTGTAAATCCTTTCACAAGGTGGACCTAATAGTTCTTATTGCTCCTAATAGAGAAAATCACCAGAAGTGATCAATTGTAAGCTTTAACAGACTAACTTTATATTGTAGTAATAAAGATTGTGGGTATCATCCCCACCCTAGTTTTATTTTCTATTTGGAAGGTTTCTGAGTTACCAAATACTGTGTCAAGTGTTATGAATGTTTTATTGCTTGCATTCTTTCATGCATGTAGCTAGATTAGATTATATGGTGATGGTTTAATTGGTGAATTAAAATATAAGTTTTATTGGTTCATGATTCACCCCCCTCTCAATCACCTAGTCTATACTACATTTCCAACAATTGGTATTAGAGATACTAGTTTTCACATTAGAAGTTTAGCAGCTTGAGAAAATATCAGAGGCAAAGGAAGTGTATAGATTGGATAAAGCTATTGATAATGAAAAGTTGGATTTGTAATTGGCCATGAATCAATTCAAGAAAGTGAAGGAGTGGCTCTCTCAATCTTTGAAAATAAGAAAAGATATTACAACACAATTGAATGACAATCTTTACATTGAAGAAATAATTTAAGGCATTTGCCAAGACAGAAATTAAGATGAAGTTGATGCAGCAATCAAAGATCTACTTGAGAAGAATCTTACTCTTCTCGAAGAAGTCATAAAACTAAAAAGAAAACAAGAAATTCAATTAGTTAGAAAGTGTAAAAATATGGAATGAACAAAAAAAGCCAAAGATGAGAAGAGATTGCTTACTGAAAAGATAGAAGAAAAGGATAGTGAAATCCATTAACTATCCCTTCAACAAGTAGATTTTATTGATCAAATCAATGATGCAAATCAAGGGATTATCAACTTGAGAATAGAGAATGAAAGATTGTAGAATGATCTTAGCATAGGGAAGCAAACCAGTAAGACTAGAAGGTGATAAAATCTCAAGAAAGCATGAATGAATTGAATGAGAAAAATCAATTTAAACTCAAAGGCAAAGCTAGATTAGGATACACAAAAGAAGGTGAATCATCTCAAAAAGGAGCTCAAAATAATAAAAGACCTACTTGCAATCATTGTGGAAAGATAGGGTAGACATCAAAAGTGTTGGAGAAATGGTAAATCAAAATTCAATGGAAAATGTTACAGTTGCAACAAGCATGGACACAGAGCAAGTGAATGCATAGAGAAAAAAAAGTTTGAAGGAAAGTGTTTCAATTGTAATAAACAAGAAAACAAATCCATAGAATGCAAGACCAAGAAATGGAACCCAGCATTGCAAATTGTAAAAGCTATATTTGGTTGGGATTATGACGCATGGTGTAAATGTCATTATTGTGGTGAGTATGGGCACATTGGAGAAAATTGCATAAAACATCACATAAGGAAGGGAGACACTACAAAGAGATGTTTTTTTTGTACAAAACTTGGACATCTTGCCAGGAACTATATGAACCGAGGAAGAGTTGAAGATGAAAAGAAATCAAAGGTTGACAATATAAAAAATCAGATGAGGCAACAATGGATAAGGAGATCTCCTAAGGATGTAAGTCAAAGTCCTAACATTATTGACACCCAAGCCAATGAGTTGGGTGACTCAACCATTTCAACCTAGTTCTTTATGGAGATTACTGGAATTGTGATTCTAAGAAGACATCTCATGCCAGTTCTAGTCAACAAGCAAGAAGATCCATATCAACATTTTAGATGCACAAGGATCACCAGATAAAGAAGACATTTGAAGTTCTTACCATGCAAGGTCAAGTTGCAAGACCTTACTGAGCTTTGATGTAGATGTTGAGTTGGTGACTCTACTGAGTACTGAGTTCAGATTGAGTGGTGATAGTTCCTACTGAGTCAAGGGACCTTACGAAGTTGAAGGTGTCTTCTGAGCAATGAAGACTTAATTGAGTGGTGGATAGCCTATGAAAATTATCCTTAATATAATATAAACCAAGGAAAAATCCACTCCAAATAGAAGAAAACAAAAAATCACATCAAAATGGTGCTTTAACCAATCCCCCACAAAATAAACATCAACCACAAACTCCTTCAAAAACAAAAGACACCTTGTATCATCCTTATTAATAGACCCAATTGATTGGTGTTATGCTTAAACAATATAAAAGCATAGACATCAATAAAGATTCAAACTCTTAGACCATCCCCAAAATAAACCAACTAGAATACCCACCAATTCTTGATTGTTGAAGTTATTGATAGATCATTCCTACAACTCCCAAGAACACTTGCATGCAAACAATTGTCACAAAAAGAGAGAAGCAAAAGCTATGGAGACTAGAATTCCTAGATCCATAATTGATATGTTATTGGTGGGCAAAAAGTAAAAGTGTTATTATCAAAAGTGAATGAATCAATTATTACAAAAAGATCAATCCTTATAAAAGGAGATCAAAACCCTAAAAGGTAAAACCTAGGTTGCCTGATAATAATTAATAAAAGATTTAATTATTATATGCCCAAAGTTTAGCTTAAGTAAACTAGAGATAATAAGTGACTTAATAATTAAATCAAAATGATTTAATTAATAAGTAAATATTTTATTACTCTAACATCACTCTTAAGATAAACTTAGGGAGTAGCTAAAAGCCTAGAAACTACTACTGAAAGTAAATTTGGGTCCCAACAACAGAGGCCTGATGAGGTACCCAAGCACAACCAAATCTCTATAAAGAGGAAAAATAGAGAAAATCACACTGGAAAAAACCCTACTCCAAAAAGAGATGAAAATAATGTTGAAAAGAACTAGTGAAGGAATGATGAAGCCTCCAAATTAGGGAATGTCCTAGAAGACAGTTAAAAAAGATGATCGTAAAGAACACCACTGAAGTATGAAGCTACAAACATTGTCAAACTACTAATCTAAAGAACCTTGACTATATAGAACATGAACATATAGAGAAAACTAAGTATGAAGAGTTGATCAATCAAAGATGGAAGGTATCTTCATGCCCTCCAAAAATAGGAATGAAAGAATGTCTATATGGTAATTTGTTGGTGTAAATAGGTATTTACTATTTACACTTTATTTAAGTTTACTTAGGCTAGTGCATTATTTTATTATTTCTCTTTATGAGACACTTAGGAGTTTGTGCACCTTCTTGAGTTGTCATGTAGACAACACAAAAGTACGCAACTCTAATTATGCACATGGTGTCTACAACATAGGAGTTTGCATCATTCACCGAGTTGTCATGTAGACAACATAGTTATTTACACTCCTAATTTAGCACATGTTGTCTACAACACTGTTTAGCGTGTCACACCATTGTAGGCTTATCCTCTCATCATCACACTTACTTCCGTGCTTAATGGAGGATAACCCATATCTGGTGGACATGTGCCTGGTTATAGGACTTATCATGATGCTGATTCTGAGGCATTCTAGATGCATCTCAGAAGCCTTTATATATAGTTACTCCTAGTGTACTTGTACATTGTATTGAATACTATACAGTTATTCTGATCATACTCTGGTCTAATTTGTGCTTGTGTTTTGAGTTCCTTGGTCTTGGGTGAATTCTGCCCTAAGGTAGATTCTTACATGGTATCAGAGATAAGGGAGATACTCATCACATAGCCATTGGAGACCTCGTTGCTTCATCTCTCTAAGGGACCAGATTCAGATCCAAAGCATCAACAACAATTGGGAGCATCTAGAGCCAAAACGGACCTCGCCATTGCATCCAGAGCAATGATTCGGTGAAGATTGACTATAAATTTTCCTATTTTAGGCCATAGTCAACTGAGAGATAGGAATGAAAGAATGTTTATATGGTAAATTGTTGGTGTAAATAGGTATTTAGTATTTACACTTTACTTAAGTTTACTTAGGTTAGTGCATTATTTTATTATTTTACATTATTTTATTATTTCTCTTTATGAGACACTTAGGAGTTTACACACCTTCTTGAGTTGTCATGTAGACAACACAAAAGTATGCAACTCTAATTATGCACATGGTGTCTACAACACAAGAGTTTGGATCATTCACTGAGTTGTCATGTAGACAACATAGTTATTCACACTCCTAATTTAGCACATGTTGTCTACAACACTGCTTTGTGTGTCACACCATCGTAGGCTTATCCTCTCATCATTGCACTTACTTTCATGGTTAATGGAGGATAATCCATATTTTTTGGACATGTGCCTAGTTGTAGGACTTATCATGATGCTGATTCTGAGACATTCTAGATGCATCTCAGAGGCCTTTATATACAGGCACTCCTAGTGTACTTGTACATTGTATTGAATACTATATAGTTATTCTAACCATACTCTAGTCTAATTTGTGCTTGTGTTTTGAGTTCCTTGGTCTTGGGTGAATTCTGCCATAAGGTAGATTCTTACATGGTATCAGAGTTGAGGGAGATACTTGTCACATAGCCATTGGAGACCTTGTTGTTTCATCTCTCTAAGGGACCCGATTCAAATTTAGAGCATTAGCAACAATTGGGAGCGTCTAGAGCTGAAGCGAACCTCATCATTGCATCCAAAGTGACAATTCGGTGAAGATTGAATATAAATTTTCCTATTTTAGGCCTAGTCAATCGGGAGGCAAATTCTTTTTGCAAATGAAAACCCGAAGGCTCGATTTGCAAAGCTGGGTATGGTCATTATTCGATCTAATTAATTGATTTTTAGATCTATTAATTTTGTATTTTTCTCTATATTTTTGGAATTTATTTTTTGATTATTTGCCTAGGTGGGCGTACAGAGAAATTTTTTTAGCATAGGTACTGGGCTGCAAACTCCTAGCCCTGTGCAGTGTAGATTATTTTGCAGTTATTATTCTATTATTCACATGTTTATTCATATGACATGCATCTTAATTATACGACGAATATTCCATCAATCATTTTGTAGGCAGCTACTCACATTTTTGGCAAGGACCACATAATAGGCGGCCAATTACATTCTAGCTCTTAAATCCAACTAGAGCTTCACACCCATGACCTGCTCTCCAAGAAGTGTTGGCTGTTTGGTTTATTATTGCAGTGCATTATTTTTAAACAATAGAATAGATGAATCTTTGGTAAATGTGGGACTAAAATTTTGTGAGTTCCCCATCAAAATTAACACTATTTTCGATGGCCGTGTATAAGGTTTTTCGGCTGCAGCTTGTATAAACCTCCTGCGCCAGCAAAGTTGACACATGACCATCTATAACAGGTGACACACGACACTCGTAGAGTGAGCCACATGGAAAAATTTGCACTCAACATTTCCAACCTATCCTCCACATGGTTGTAGACACATCAACCTGCCCATGACGCCTACCAACTCATTCACGTGCAGACATCAGCTCATTCGTACACCATGTGCGTAGTACCGTTAGTAGCCAATTGTACCTATCGTATGTTGAATCAGCCCTACATGTTAGAATTTTTCCATACTTTTTCATACCATCTATAGTATGGACGTTTTGTCCGTATTGCTAGCATCATTATCCATATAGGGTGACATCATCACAGGCTTGCACATACATTGACGTTAGCAAATCACAAGCCTAAAATTGATGATTGTTTGACCATCATACCATAGCATTTTTGAACTACTATGATGACCTTTTTATTGTGAAATTTAACACAATGTTTTCCTATCCAAACCCCTCTTCAGATGTAGTTTTGATTTGGCAGCTTGACTTCAAATGACCATAACTCGGTTATCCAGACTCCAAATCAAGTGCAATTTTTTTTTGATTTTAGGTAAAATTTCCTTAATTTTTTAGTGGTGTAGCTAATTTCTAGTTTTGGTGCATAAATTTGTTAGTATAAGCATTTCTTGGTGACTATACCTATCTAATCCTACTTTTTGCAACTTCAAACACATCGTACGGGCTCATCTAGACTCCTTTTCAAGTTTCATTTTTTTTGAAAGTGTATATTTTTTCATCTAGTTTTCAAATCTGCAATTAGATTGTAGTCTTATTTAGACAAAAATTATCACTTTCAGAGATAAGTCCTGTTTTGCATTGTGTTGCTTCACAATTTTTGTAATTTTTAGCTACATTATAATAGTCCAAATTTGTACTCTATAGAAAGGTTGTAATCAAAAAAATCAGAAAGCCCACTTTGTCCATTTTGGCAAATAGCCCATTGTAAACACACTGTATATAAAGTGCCAAAATCATTTATTTCGGGGGGGGGGGGGGATATTTTGATTGAGTGAAAAGGGGGGGTGTGTACTATGTAATACATCTCCTTGATCTTGTGTTCTTTCATTATGGGTTCTTTTTCAAAGTTAACTCCACATAATTATGCTACTTGAAAAGAAAACATTAAAGAGCCATTGGTAGAAAAAGGTTTATTGCGTTATGTTACTGGTGCAACAAAAAAACCTCCTACCGATGTTGATGAAGCTTGGAAAAAAGATTGGGAATCTAAACAAGAGATGGCCCTAGGAACCTTGTTGAAAAATATCTCTAATCTTATCAAATTTCACATTAGGAAGCTTTCAGATCCAATAGAGGTTTGGGCTAAACTTGAAGCTTTGTAAGGGATAGTGGATGAAGACATGGCTTACACCATAGAGGATAAACTTCTCAAATTGGATCCTAGAAATTTCAATATAATCAAAGACTATATTACCCAAGTAGAAATGTATAGGGCATAGCTAAAGGATTTTGGTGAACCCATTAAAGATGGAAAGATGATAAAAAACATCATGACTCATCTTCCACCTAAATATGTTCCTTTTTTTTCTAGCTTCAATACACACAAATTAACAATGGGTAGTGCCTATGTTAAGCCTTCATTTAAGAAATTCTTAGAAATGTTGATCTTAGAACATGACAATCTAGTGGGTATGGGAATTCTCAAGTCTTCCAAAACCAATGCCTTGGTAGAAAATGAAGGTAATTCAAGTGGTAAAAACTCCAACAAGAAGCAGAAGCAATGGAAGACTAAGCCACAAGACAACACTATAGTGCCTCTCCCATTTGACTTTTGTAAGTCATCTTGATGGATGCAACCTTGCTGATCTTTTGTTGTGATGGGATAAGGATTGTGACCCTGAGTGGTCGACACCGTCGAGGTGTTTGGATTTATGTTTCTGTATCAGTTTCTTTGATTATTCCTTTTGACTGATCTATGAGATTATGATGTGATTTTTGGTTCACTGAGGTTTGTGCCAGTGGTTACCAGGATCAGTGTGGTATCATGAGGTTGTTCCATGATTACCTTGAGATGTGTGCAGAGATTGCACTAGTTCTATTACCATGCTACACTGGACTAGGTTCCTGTAGTAGTGGTTAGTCATGTTTATGAATGTGTTTTCTTATGTGTTTTAAGTTCCTTTTTGTTGATTCTTTAAATAATCATTATTAAATGCTTAAGTAATTTAAATGGATTGCCCATGTTGGATTATTTGGTTATGTGTTGCGGGCATTTACCTTGTTATATTTTTATTTGAGAGATATGTGTTCTTATGTGATGATTTACATTTGAGACGACCTGAGGGTCAGATGCTATACTTTGATTTCAGTATCATAGATATTAGACTACTATGCTGTTCAGTTAATCATACTGCATGATGATGCCATTTTGAGATGATAGTGTGTCTTATGATGATATTTGGTTATCTGATATTTGGACATACTTCTGATTATGTTAGGTGATGGATTTAATGCTATGGTTATTTACTTCATTCTTGCGTTGTTATGCTTTATGCGAACGTGAGTGATGTAAATAGATTATTTTAATATAATTAAATAAATGGTTAAATTAGGTGATTCAATACATTTATTTCTTCGGCTATGTTATTATATGCAATTGCACTTGATTGTGTTGTTTAGTGTGCAAGATTTATATCCCTGGTAGTGGCACATGGAGTTAGTGATTAAGTGTTTCATATTTTACCAATGTCGCTCTTATATGGTCAACGTATTCTTAATTAAATGTTTAATTTAAACCTTTTGGTGATTATTAAATCTGAACTCATTTGCATTATGTGATTAGACCAGTGAGAGTGTCTGTGCATTTAGAGTTTTGCATTGTTACGAAAGTGGTTAAGGAGATTTCTGTGTTTTTGAGTTTTTGGGATTTTTAATTGTTTTATTTTATTTCTAGTGGCTTTTCCATAGATGAATTCCTATTTATAGGAATAGCCTATTTTTGTTTGGGTCGATTCAGGTTTTAACTAGGTTGGCTGGTTATTTGCCTTAATCAATTATTCACTCGAAAAGTGAATAAGTATCCAAAAAGGAATTTAATTCCTCACTTCTCACTTTCGAATTGAAAAGTTGGAGAGTAAAACCCAAAATCCTCTTCATGAGGATTTACTGTTTTATTCATTGTGGGAGCTATGGGCATGGGATCATCGTGAGGTTGAGCTCGTTGGATCCAGCTCAAGGAAACCTTGGATTGCCATGATTTTCAGCCACTTCTGCGAGCTTTTTATTTTCTGGTTCAGATTCCCGTTTTGCCCTTTTGGTTGTGAGGTAGGGCTTTCCTATTTTATTGTTTCTGCTCCCTTTCTGCTTTTTTTTTTGGTAGCCATTTGTTTGGAGGCTGAGAACTAGTGTTTCCCTCCATTTCTGTATGTTAGTTCTACCCGATTGGGTGGGTATGAACATTTTCCTATTTTTTGGGATAAAGGTTTGGAGTTTTACACTGTTATGCTAGCCGTTTTTGCATACGGTGTTTGATTCCATTTATTTTTAAATTTTTTTTTTTTGGGGGGGGGTTTGTGCCCAAAGGTCAAATGGGTTTTAATTTTTAAGTTTTTCACAAATTTGGAGTTTTTACCTCATTTTGCGTGCCACCCTATTTTCTAGAGTTTTCTTGGCACAATGTGGGTCGTGGACCTTGATGATCCATTTGGATATCAGTCATACCACTTTTGCACTTTTATGTTGCATTGGGATGCATGTTATATCTGTACTCCCAACGTTGTGTTTGGTTGAATGATTTTATACCTGGTGTTATTGTTTCTTTTAGACCTTTACTTTTGTTTCGTGAATGCTAGGACTCGTGTAGAATCCATACTCTCGAATTGAGGCCAGTTGAGTGATTTCATGATGTATGATTTTATTGGCTTTGGGATTCATGTAGAATTCATCCTTCCTATGTTGCTTTCAATTGGGTATTTTCTTTGCATTATGTTCTCATCCTATCCTTGTGTTATGATCTTCATGATGGTGGTGTGCCACACACGAATACGCGCGCGTACATTTTTTGGGTGACTTGCAAGGCCTGATCTTCTATGGTACTTTCAAAAGTTATGATCATTGGGGTTGGGATGGGAATATGCATGCCCACGGGCACTTATTGTAGGATGAGCATGGGTAGGGTAGGGTAGCATATGGAGGGGCTTTTATCCTACAACCTGGTGGCTATTTCTCGGTTGGCAGAGGAAGTTTTATATAAGTGATAATTAGATTAAAAATTTGGCTGGTAATAAATACAAGATAATAAAATGTGTGGGTTGTGCACCTTTTGTCGTGAAGAGTTGCTGCCTTGGGTTGTGCACCTTCCTTCGTGAAGAGTTGTTGCCCTGGGTTGTGCACCTTCCGTCGTGAAGAGTTGCTGCCCTAGGTTGTGCGCCTTCTATCGAGAAGAGTAGCTACCTATACTAGCTTGGGCTTTTGGATGCCAAGCGACTCTCCATCATGTTAGCCCCTACTTAGTAGCCTTTTGAGTGTCTGACCAGTACCTGTACTCCTTGCATTGTCTTAGGTTCTTGGTTGCAGCCATCATACTGTCTGGCGTGAGTGTTAGCCATGGATGTTGTTTTGTGTGTTTTGTGGTTGGATCTTTATCTCCATCAACACGACGGGTGTGGACCTATGGGTGCCACGTGGTTGGGAGGCGTAGCTACCTATACCATTGCTAGGGACCGGTGTACAAAGATGGTCTTTTGTCCTAGTGTGACTGTTGTTGGATGTTTTCACTTGGTACTTCGGGTTTTGGAGTATGCTTTTTTGTGATTTATGCTTTCACTGGAATGCTTGGATATCATGTTTAGATGATGTTAGTTTATTTGATACATTCCCATATTATGATGTTTAGCATATGATTAGATGATGTGAATTGATGTACTAGCATATCTATTGCTTATTGATGTTTAACATGTGATAGGTGATGTTATCTATTGTAGGATTATCGTATGCTTTTCTACTAGCATGTTAGATTTCCTTATGCTTATATTGTTACATGTTTTAGTAGTGACATCCCTATTATGAAAGTACTAACGATTTGATCAGTGGCTTGGGATGTTATGCACAGGGGATGGCTAGGATCCATGATGGTCTTATGATGCTATTGATGGTTGGGAGGAACCGTGTACTTAGTTTGGTTGTTCAATTATTGTGATGTTATTTATGTACATTGCGATGTTACTTCTGTTTACTATGATGTTGTTTTCAGTATGTTAATTGTTGTTATGGTTTAGATGGATAGATGTTCCTCTTTCCTTGCTATTAATGCTCTCGAGTGTTCATTCCTTGATTTATATGGATCTGGTACTCCCCGATGTGGAGGCTTCCTTGTTTTTAAGCTTTTTGTTTGCATTTTGTTGTCATGCTGATTTGTTTCCTCACGTGGAAAGGTAGTTTCTCGTGTGAGAATTTATTTCCTCATGTGAGAGAATACACTTCCTTGCGCGAGAATGCAAGTCCTCATGCGGTGTGTAGGGAATCCTCCCACGAGAATGAAACCCTCGCACGATGCTCACGAGTCCTCACATGAAGCCGTGAACTTTCTCGCATGCATCAGTGCAAGATCTCGCGCGAAACTCGAGACTAGTGTACTTTCTTGCAAGAGAAACATGGGCTATCTTGGCTTGTATTTCATCCTTGTTTCCAAGGATCTCCAGGTGGGGCATTAAAAACACACAATAGTCCTCCTCAAAACAACAATCTTCCTCAAATCAATCTACTTCCACTCAACATTCTTCTTCACAACAAGGAAAGTCTTCTTCGAAAAATAATCAAAAGGGGAACAATTCCAACAAAAAGGAGAAGAAGACTTGCTCCTATTGTAAGAGGAATGGTCATGATGAACATGAGTGCAAGTATAAGCATATTGATGAACTGGTCAACATTATGAGGAAACACAAAATTGATGTACCAAATGCATACAAGGATAAGGGATCTTCATCCACTTCAAAGGGCAAGGGACAAGCTTTAGTTGTAAGTACAAATAATGTAGAGGAATGGGTTCTTGATTTAGGAGCAAGACATCATATGGGTGCTTCAAGGGAGAAATTTTCCTTATTGAAACCTTCAAATGTACCTTACATCTATGTGGGAAATGATACTCAAGTTAAAGTAGAAGGTAAAGGAAATGTTGAGTTGGAAAATGGTGTCTTCAAGGATGTACTTCATGTTCCTAACCTTAGCACCAACCTTCTCTCCATCTATCAAATCACTCACTATGGATGTGGCAAGAAAGTAGAGTTCCTCCCCGACACAGTAGTGGTAAAAAATCTCAAAGATGATTCAATGGTGGTGGTTGGAAAGGAAAACCATGAAACTAAACTTTATTCTTTCTCACATTTTGTGCCTAAGTCCACGCCTCTTGCCTTGTTGACTCATTCAAACACACAAAGTAAACTATGGCATGAAAGATTTGGACATCTTAATTATCACTACCTTCAGCAACTAAGAAGCAAGGAAATGGTCATTGCTCTACCTCAAGTCAAGTTTTTAGAGGGTGTATGTCCAGTTTGTGAAGTAGGTAAACATCCTGAAGAGAAATATGACAAGGGGAAGTCTTGTAAGGCGATTGCTGTTCTAGAATTGATTCATAGTGATGTAGCTGGCCCATTTCTAGTACCATAATTTGGTAAGGCCCACTGTGTTCTCACATTTATTAATGAATTTTCAAGGTACACTTGGATCTTTTTCCTTGGTCATAAGAGTGAAGTATTTGACAACTTTATAACATTCAAAGCTCAAGTTGAGAAAAAATTAGGGAAAGCCATCAAGATCCTACAAACAGATAATGGCAGAGAATATGTCAACTCCAGACTTATAGACTTCTGCACAGATGAGGGTATAGATCTTCAACATTCAATTGCATACATGCCACAATATAATGGTGTAGCTGAAAGAAAGAATAGAACCCTTAAGGAAATGACCGCTTGCATGCTTCAAAACTAGTCTCTCGATCAAGTGTTTTGGGTTGAAGCCATGTGTTGTGCCAACTACATCCAAAATAGAAGTCTGCATAAGGCCTTAGATGGAATAACACCTTTTGATGCTTTGTGTGGTAGGAAACCAAGTGTCAAGCATTTCAAAGTTTTTGGTTGTCTAGCATGGGCAAGGATACCTCCACAAAAGTGAAAGGCATTAGAACCACAAAGAAAACCATGCATATTTGTTGGATATCTTGATCATCTCAAGGCATACAAACTAATGGATCCAGAGACTCATGAAATCTTTTATGAGAGGAGTGTTCATTTTGAAGAGACATGTCCAAGTTTTTCTTCTTCAACTCCTTCTTCCTCCTTCATGGATAGTGATCATAGTGATGAAAGTGACTCAGAAGATGAGATTCCTTCAACCTTGATTCATAAGACACCACCTTTGTAGGGTCAAGAAATAGTTGAGGACATTCCTTCTTCTTCTTCCACTAAACCTCATTGGGCACAATAAACCCTTGATGCAATAGGTTCATTGGTGGGAAATCCTTCAGACACTTGGAGGACTAGGTCACAACATAAGTCATTTCCACATGCATATATAGCCATTTCTTCAGATCCACAGTCTTTTAAGGAAGCATCAGGGATTCTAGAATTGGATAGGGCTATGGAGGAAGAATATAATTCCTTGATGAAAAATAACACATGAGACTTAGTTACCCTTCCTAAGGGAAGAAAAGTGGTTCAATGCAAGTGGATCTATTGAACCAAATTTTTAGCAGATGGAAGTGTGGATAAACAGAAGGCTATACTAGTTGCCAAAGGTTTCTCGCAAGTTCCAAGTATTGACTACACAGAGACTTTTGCACCAGTTGCCAAGATGAACTCCATTTGCCTAACACTAGTAATTGCTATAGCTGAAGGATGGGTTGTACACCAAATGGATGTTAAGAGTGCATTTTTGAATGGTCACCTTCATGAGGAAATTTATATGGAGCAGCCATAGGGGTTCGTACAGGATTCTGCTATGGTTTGTAGATTGAAAAAAACTATTTATGGTCTTAAGCAGGCTCCTCGGGCTTGGTATGCCAAAATGGATTCCCTCCTCCTCTTAGTAGGTTTCACCAGATGTCACTCTGATTCAAATATCTACATTCTTCAGAAGGATGACTCTCATTTGATACTAGTGCTTTATGTTGATGACTTGATCATTACAGGGAGCACTTCATCCATCATTGCCAGTGTCAAGACCTCTTTACATGACAGATTTTCCATGACAGACTTGGGTTTGCTACATTACTTCCTTGGCATTGAGATCATATAGTCTTCAGCAAGGATATCACTTTCATAGCCCAAGTATGCTCTTGAATGGCTTTCTTGGTTTTGCATGAGTGACTGCAAACCTGCTCCTTCTCCTTTCCTATCAGGTGTCAAGCTAGAGGCTAAGTGCACTCCTCCTCTTGTTGATGTTACTTTATATAGACAATTAGTTGGGAGCCTTATCTACTTAACACATACATGCCTTGATATTGCTTTTGCAGTTGGCATGGTTTCACGCTTTATGCAAGAACCTCATGAACTTCATTGGAAGGCTGCCAAGCACATTTCACACTACATGAAGGGTACACATACACATGGGATACATTATGCAGTAGGTATAGGGCTTCAGTTTATTGGATACACAGACTTAGACTATGCAGGAGACTTATATTCTTGGAAGTCTACTTCAGGGTACATATTTCACCTTGGTTCCGGTCCTATTTGTTGGCAAAGTAAGAAGAAAAATAATGTTTCTCTTTCTTCCATAGAGGCTGAGTATCAGGGAGCTATCAATGCAGCTACAGAGGCTCTTTGGTTACAACACATCCCAGAGGAGTTTGGATTTGATCTACCTAAGCCTAGAGTTATTCGTTGTGACAATTAGAGTGCCATTGAAATCTTTAAGCATCCAATTCAGCATTAGTAGACTAAGCACATTGAGGTTCATATGCACTATATCAGAGAGTTTATACATGAGTAGATCATTGCACTACAATACTATCCTATAGTGGAGTAGGTCATTGATATCTTCACCAAACCCTTCATCGAGGTCAAGTATACTCATTTGTGAGATCTCTTGGGGCTGCGAGATGTTGCAGAAAGGTGAGTCCCTTGACTTATCTCTTCTCCTTCTTCTAGGAGGGATTTTTTTCCTCTTTTGAGGTCTTCTTCTCTCTTTTCTTCTTTATTGTACTCATCTCTCATTTTGGAGGAGGGTTTTTCCCATGAGGTTTTCCCTCTTTCTCTTCTTTATGAGAGATTGCATTGCATCATTCTTAGAATTGCTTTTTTACATGGGTACCTAACATGGCCTCATAGCCAAGACCCATTATGCATGAGTGAGCTTAAGTGCACTCCCCTAAGTTGCACTTAAGGGGGGGTGTTGGTGTAAATATGTATTTACTATTTACACTTTACTTAGGTTTACTTAGGTTAGTGCATTATTTTATTATTTATCTTTATGAGACACTTAGGAGTTTGGACACCTTCTTGAGTTGTCATGTAGACAACACAAAAGTATGCAACTCTAATTATGCACATGGTGTCTACAACACATGAGTTTGCATCATTCATTGAGTTGTCCTGTAGAAAACATAGTTATTCACACTCCTAATTTAGCACATGTTGTCTACAACACTATTTTGCATGTCAAACCATTGTAGGCTTATCCTCTCATCATCACACTTACTTTCGTGCTTAATGGAGGATAACCCATATCTGGTGGACATGTGCCTGGTTGTAGGACTTATCATGATGCTAATTTTGAGGCATTCTAGATGCATCTCAAAGGCCTTTATATACAAGCACTCCTAGTGTACTTGTACATTGTATTGCATACTATACAGTTATTCTAACCATACTCTGTTCTAATTTGTGCTTGTGTTTTGAGTTTCTTAGTCTTGGGTGAATTCTGCCCTAAGGTAGATTCTTACATAAATGATCCATCTCGCTAAAATGCATAGGTATCCAACCACTGCAATCACCTATTACATAGGATCAAATACTGAATACATGGCTCACTCTATCAAAACCAAGAAAGAAATAGAACCAATATAACCCCCATATAATGCTTAGAGTTAAGACATGAACACTACAAATGAATACAATATATCATACAGAAAGAAGAATTAGGAACATCAAGAGTGCAAAAGAAGTACAAACACTTATAGTGGCACGTGTCATCGACACATCATGAGGCTAATGTTGTGGAAGGAACACTCACTTGATAAAGGAAGATGGTGAATATGGCCAACATGAACCCCCTTGACACTTTATAATGTAGTGTGAGTACAACAAAATACAAAGATGTGCAAGATCCTAAAATGCAATAGAGTGGTACTTTATCTCAGTGCATTTGTAAAAATACTACAATAGGGTGTCAAAAAAGATCAAAAGAGACATAAGGATGATACAAGAGGGAGTACAACCTATTGACATTACAGTCATGTTTGTTATTAGTGACATAAACTTATTTAGATTATAAGCATATACCAAGCATATTGTATAGTTAACAATGTTAGCTGAGTATTTCAGACTCCACCGAGATCTACAGTTGCTATCAAGTCCCTTGGAAAGTTTTATTTTGCATCGAGAATCTTAGTGTATACTGATTCATGTAATGGTTACTGAGTTCGTAGTTGATGTGATGAGAGTCTAGTGTAACCGAGCTACTCAGTGTTAAGAAAGTGATTCAGTTTATATGCCGAGTTTCACAGTATTCACCGAGTCACCAGTGTAGACTAAGTTCAAGACTACTTGGAAGTGATCAATATTGACCAAGCTCCTACATTTACCAAGTGCATGATGACGCTGAGCATTGATAGTGGATGTTGAGTATCAGAACCTTGTTGAAAATGATTGAAAAGATCATGAATGAAGAATAATGGAACTGGTAAAGAATCTTTTCAATCATTGTTTTGTCATTGATGTCGAACTTGCTACTTGCAAGAATGACAATTGCTTTAGTGATCCAAATATTATCAATTGGTTGATTGACAAGGAGGTGGCAATAAATAAGATATAACTAGAGTACCTAGAGAAAGGTTGAAGTTATGATTTTGTAATGTAGTATAAGGATTAGCTAAGCCATTGATGTAATAGTGTATTGTTGACATACTCATAGAGGATGGACACACTAAGACATATCAAAGATGTAAGGTTTAACTAGGACATTTATGAAGGCTAAGTTCATTGGAGAGAGTTGTGCAAGCTAGTTAGAGCCGAACAAATTCTTAGTTGAAGCCGAGCAAGTTCAACTTTAGTGTGTGCTGAGTAGTCTTCAGGTGCCAAGTGAAGATCAGGTGCCGAGTAACATAGAATTTCTCCAGGTGCCAAGCACCAGTAAAATAACAATAGAAGCCGAGCAATACAGAAAGTGCCAAGCATTAGTAAATCAATGATGTCGAGTTGCAGCATTATTTGTTAAAGTCAAAGATTCACTAGATCAGTAGCGATAAGTTTGTTACATTGAATTTTGTGAATTAGTTGGATGATAAGGATGATGAGTAGATGTCACAGAATTCTATGTAATCCATGCAAACCTATTTAGGGTGAATGCTAAAGGATTTATCATGAAGTTTCTAGAAGAAACAATTTGGAGGGAAAATAATACCATTTTCCCAAGAGAAAATTAAAATTTGATCGAGAAATCAAGAATAGAATTCCTTCATAAGGAGTTACAGGTTAGAGATCAAATGCGCATGCATTAGAGGGAATTGGTCATAAAGTGTGATCATGCGAAGAAGCCTAGAAGAGTAAGAATAGAGCATCAAGACTCTGAGTTGATCAAGTAATCATGGAGTGCATTGGCATAAGGAGTGGAAGAACTCAAGGAGATAGATCGAACAAGTTGTCAGTACTACAAGGGAGAGAAGCCAAGAAAAGAAAGGAACTGAAGAAGTGATTTGGAATCTGCACAGTTAGGGTTGCAAATCTGTATCAGGTCAAAACCCTTTTAATACTTTCTTACCATTGTATTAGATATTGAAATCCTACATTGCTAGGTTAGATTAACAGCTAGGTGGATAAGCCTCAGGAAAAGGATAGAAGATCCCTAGGAGAAGGATAAAGAGATCCTTAGGAGAAGGATAAAGAGATCCTTAGGAGAAGGATAAGAGATCCTTAGGAGGAGGATAGGAGATCCTTAGAGAGGGATGAAAGATTCTTTTGAGAAGGTGACTGTAAATCTCATGGACTTGGGTGAGCCTAATAGCTCTATGTAAATCCTTTAATAGGGTGACATTCTAAGTTGAATGTGCTTAAATCCTTTAATAGGGTCACATTTAACAATGTGTTGTAGCCTTTAACAGGGTAGACCATCAAAAGTGGTTGAAATAAATTTTGCAATTATTTTGTGGGTATCATCCCCACTCCAGTTTTACCTTCTTATTCCTGGAAGGTTTTTGGGTTATCAAATCCTTAGTGTTATGGTGTGATGCATATTTACTTTTAATGATTGTTTAAATGTTTAATTTCATGCATGATAATTTTAGTTATGTGCCATTAAGGATTTGTATAAAAAGTTGTATTGGACATCATTGGAGCTTGGATAACTGATTCACCCCCCCTCTCAATTATTCTAAAGAATTCTAACAATTGGTATCAGAGTTGATTGCTGATTTTTTTCAAGGTACTAGCAGTAGGAAGATCAAGATGTCCAAGAGAGAAGTTCCCAAGCTAAACAAAGACAACTTTGTTGCATGGAAAAGTCTAAAGAAGCTACACCTCAGATCAATAGGTGACTATGCACAAACCTCAATCAGAATTGATCATGTAGACCTTGCAAGACCCCTCATTGTAGATGATATGAGCAAGAAGAAGAAGCACAATCAGGCGATGTTAGATATTGCTTCAGCTCTAAGCTATGCTGAGAATGATGACATCAAAGGATGTGATACTTCACATTAGATGTGGGAAAGATTATCAAGAATCTATGGAGGAGATGATAATGTCAAGAGAGCCAAAAGAGAGAGCCTAAGAGGAAAGTTTGATGATATGAAAATGGAAGAAGGAGAGAATGCTGCTCAATATGGTGCAAGGATGAAGGAAATAGTCAGTGCCATAAGAAGCCTAGGAGGACAGTTAGTAGAAGAAACAATATGTAGCAAATACTTGAGAACTTTACTTCCCTCTATGCTATAAGAGTATCATCCATCCAAGAGCTAAGGTCTGTAGCAAGCAATGTAGTGTCATTTGAAGGAATAATTAGAAGACTCACTACCTTTGAGCTATCCAACTTTGACAACTACAAGCCAGAAAACTTTGAATCTGCATTCAAAGCCAAGATGACGATAAAAGACAATGATGAGGTGCAAATAAAGAAAAAGAATGGAAAAGGAAAGTATGTATCCAGTGACATAAACACTGATGAAGATGATGTAGACCAATTGGAGGCATAACTAGCAAGAAGATTTCACAGGGGAAGAGGCAAATTCAAAGGTAAGCTACCAATCATTTGTTTTAATTGTAATGAAGTTGGTCACATTGTAGCTAGATGCACACAAAAGAAAAACTACAAGGATGGAGGCAACTTCAAGAACACGAAAGAGGATAACAAGGACTATAGAGGTAAAAGCAAAAGATGCTACATTGTTGAAGAAGACTCTGATGAGAATGATGATGAAGTAGTCTATGTGGCTATGAAAGATGAATCAGATGAAGATGAAGCAACTGCTCTGGTAACCTGCATGAACAAGAATGATAGATGGATCATAGACAACAGATGCTCTCATCACATGACTGGAGACAAAAGTAAGTTCATTTCCTTTACTCAATATGAAGGAAATAGTGTCAGATTTGGTAATAATGCACCATGTTAGATCAAAGGGAAAGGTAGTATCAAGCTTACTAAAAAGATATCATGTGATATTGCATACGATGTTGAAGGACTAAATTATAACTTTTTAAGTGTCTCACAGTTAGGCAACATAGGATGTAAGGTTGAATTTGAAAAAGGAGTTGCTAAGATTTATGATTCTCAAAGAAGTCTAATAGGAAAAGGTGATCAGACTAAGAGTAATTTTTTTTATCTTGACATGGAAGATGCTTCTTGTCTCATTGTTCAAACTAATGATGTATGGTTATGGCACAAGAGGCCATGTCATGTAAATTTTGACAATCTTATAAGCATCAGAAAGATGAAGAAAGTCAGAGGTCTACCAAAGTTGAAGAAACCTGATAACATCATGTGAAAACAATGCCAACTAGGGAAGATGACCAAGTCAACTTTCAAAAGCAAGACTTATACTTCTAATGAAGTATTAGAGTTAGTTCATACTTACTTGTGTGGTCCTATTAAAATACAAAGCTAAAAAGGTGAAAGATAAATAATGCTATTTGTAGATGACTATTCAAGGATGATGACAGTCATGTTCCTAAAACAAAAATTAGATGCATTTCAAATGTTCAAATGGTACTTGACCAGAGTAGAGAAAGAAACTAGAAAGAGCCTAAAATGTCTCAGATCTGATAGAGGAGATGAATTCACATCAAGAGAATTTGAAAAGTTCTGCAATGAAAGATGAATCAAAAGGCAGACATTAGCACCCAGAACTCCACTTCAGAATGGTATAGCAGAGAGAAGGAATAGATCAATTATTGACTATGCCAGGACTTTAATGATGGAGAAAAATGTTGCACTCAAGTACTGGAGAGAAGCTGTAAATACTGCAGTCTACACACTCAACAGAGTTCAAGTCAAGAAAGGTACAAATGCAACACCTTTTGTATTATGGTATGGACATTCTCCTAATGTAAAACATTTCAAAATATTTGGATGCAAATGCTATACATATAAATAGTCTAGGAATTGAAAGTTTGATGCAAAGAGTGAGGAAGGCACATTTCTTGGTTATTCTACTAGAAACAAAGCTTATAAGTGCTTGAATGTTAACACTAACAAAGTAGTAGAAAGCACAAATGTGAAGTTTGATGAGCTTGTAGAAGTTCAAAGTGTTGAAAAAACCAAGAAAGTAGAAGAATACAAGACCTTTGTATACTTTTATGAAGGTATACCTAATAATGGTGAAGTTGCAACTCAGAATGACAATCAGCAACAAAATCTAGTATCTACCAAGGCACAGACAGTGAATGTCAAACAACAAACACATTCAAAAGCCAAGCTACAGAATATAGAAAATGTTCATTCAGACTCTGAGAACAGCCAACATGAAGAAAATGAACAAATACTTGATGAAAATATACATGAAGATTCAGAATTTGAAAGAGACAACATGAAAACAAGGAAAGAACCTATATTGGAAAAGTATGTGAAAAGACATCATCCTGTAGATCAAATTATTGGAAACAAAGAGGCAGGACCAATGACAAGGAATAGACACAGAAGTGAAACATGTCTGCTCAGCAAAATAGAACCAAAAATAGTAAGTGAAGCCATAACAGATGATGACTGGTACAATGCTATGAAAGAGGAAATAGAACAAACTGAGAAGAACAAGACATGGACCTTAGTCTCAAGACCCGCTGACAAGAATGTGATTGGAACCAAGTGGGTGTTTAGAAACAAGTTAGATGAGAATGGTGAAGTCACAAGGAACAAGGCAAGACTAGTTTGTAAAGGATATGCACAAGAAGAAGGACTAGACTATGGAGAAACTTTTGCTCCAGTTGCCATAATGGAAGGAGTAAGGACCTTACTGGCATATGCAGTCTTCAAAGGATTTAAAGTCTATCAAATGAATGTTAAGTCTGCATTTCTAAATGGTATACTTGAAGAGGAAGTCTACATAGAGCAACCAGAAGGTTATGTTGATGAAAAGAACAAAAATAAGGTATGTAAATTGCATAAGGCTCTATATGGATTGAAGCAAGGCCCTAAAGCTTGGTATGAGAGACTTCACAAGTATCTAGTGTAAATAGGATTTTAAAGAACTAATGATAACAGCAACATGTACATCAAATCAGAAGAAGGTAAGGATATTCTTGTATTTGAAATATTTGTGGACGACATAGTGTTTGGAGGAAAGGAAGTGCTTTGCAAAAGTTTTGCTGACAAAATGAAACATGAGTTTGAGATGTCTATGTTTGGAGAAATCAAATTCTTTGTCAGATTGCAAGTACATCAACTAAAACATGGTATATTTGTGACACAATCAAAATACATCAAGGAGATACTCAAGAAGTTTGGACTGGAAGACTCCAAACCAATCAGCACGCCAATGGCAACAGGACACAAGCTATCCAAAAATGATGAATCAGCTAAAGCCAATCAAACAATGTATAGATCCATGATTGGAAAACTATAATATGTTGTACATAGCAGACTAGACATAGCATTAGCAGTAGGAATAGTGGCTAGATTCTCTGCCAATCCTAGAGAAAATCATCTCATGTTAGTAAAGAGGATAATGAGATATCTCAAATGAACTAATGATTTTGGCCTATATTACAAAAAGAATGAGAAGTTTGAGCTCAATGCATACATAGATGTAGATTGGGGAGGCAACATTGATGATAGGAAAAGAACAAGTGGAGGAGCATTATTCTTAGGTAAAAGGCTAGTTACTTGGACTAGCAAGAAATAGACATGCACATCTTAGTCCACTGCAGAAGCAGAATATGTGGCAGCAACAGTTAATTGCACAAACATTGTGTGGCTTAAAAATCTATTGAAAGGAATGAAAGAAGAGGTAATCAAACCTGTGATACTGTATTGTGATAATACGAGTGCTATAAACATATTCAAGAATCTAGTAATGCATGCAAAAACCAAGCATATTGCAATCAAGTATCACTATGTCAGAGAATTAGTGGAAGAAAAACAAGTGAAGATGGGGTACATTCACACAAAGGAAGAAATTGTAGATATCTTCACCAAACCATTTCCAAAGGATGCTTATGAATATCTTAGAGGTAAGTTGGGGGTAATGTCCCTAACTCAAGCAAGCTAAAGCAACATAGAAGCTGCCCTACATCAACAGGAGTAGATCATTGAAATATAAGAAGAATGATGCAGAGGATGACAACAGGAGCATAAATTCTAGATCACTCACAAGCATGGTGATAGAGGGAGAAAACATAAAGATACAAACATTATATTTAGCATGGTTGAAGATGCTACATCTTTGGTATTTATGTCAAAGAGGGAGAGATATGTGAAACTGATCAATACAAAGTAAGAGGGAGATATATATGAAGGATCAGTAATACAGAGTAAGGATGCAATAGTCCAGAAGGAGAAGCAAAACAAAGGATTCAAATTTTGGTGGTAAGTAAGTTGATAAGCTTAATCATTTGATTAGTGTCATTTGCCATCAATGCCAAAGAGGTAGATTGTTGAAAATGATTCAAAAGATCATGAATGAAGAATAATGGAACTGGTAAAGAATGTTTTCAATCATTGTTTTGTCATTGATGTTAAACTTTCTACTTGCAAGAATGACAACTGCTTAAGTGATCCAAATACTATCAATTGGTTGATTCACAAGGAGGTGGAAATCAATAAGATGTAACTAGAGTACCTAGAGAAAGGTTGAAGTTATGATGTTGTAATGTAGTATAAAGATTAGCTAAGCCATTGATGTAATAGTGTATTGTTGACATACTCATAGAGGATGGACACACTAAGACATATAAAAGATGTAAGTTTTAACTAAGACATTTGTGAAGACTAACTAAGTTCATTGGAGAGAGTCAAGCAAGCTAGTTAGAGCTGAACAAATTCTTAGTTGAAGTCGAGCAAGTTCAAATTTAGTGTGTGCCAAGCAGTCTTCAGGTGCCGAGTGAAGATCAGGTGCCAAGTTAAGATCAGGTGTTGAGTAACACATAATTTCTCCAAGTGCCGAGCACCAGTAAAATAACAATAGAAGCCGAGCAATACAGAAGGTGCCAAGCATCAATAAATCAATGATGCCAAGTTGCTGCATTATTTGCTAAAGTTGAAGATTTGCCAGATCAGCAGCAATAAGTTTGTTACATTAAATTTTGTGAATTAGTTGGATGATAAGGATGATGAGTAGATGTCACAGAATTCTATGTAATCCATGCAAACCTATTTAGGGTGAATGCTAAAGGATTTATCATGAAGTTTCTAGAAGAAACAATTTGGAGGGAAAACAATACCATTTTCCCAAGAGAAAATTAAGATTTGAGTGGGAAATCAAGAACAAAATTCTTTGATAAGGAGTTACAGGTCAGAGATCAAATGCGCATGCATGAGAGAGAATTGGTCATAAAGTGTGATCATGTGAAGAAGCCTAGAAGAGTAAGAACAGAGCATCAAGACTTTGAGTTGATCAAGTAATCATGGAGTTCATTGGCATAAAAAGTGGAAGAACTCAAGGAGATAGATCTTGAAGGGTGAACAAGCTATCAGTACTGCAAGGGAGAGAAGCCAAGCAAAGAAGGGAACTGAAGAAGTGATCTAAAATCTACACAGTTAGGGTTGAAAATCTGTATCAGGTCAAAACCCTTCTAATACTTTCTTACCGTTGTATTAGATATTGAAATCCTACATTGCTAGTTTATCTTAATAGCTAGGTGGATAAGCCTCAAGAAAAGGATAGAAGATCCCCAGGAGAAGGATAAAGAGATCCTCAGGAGAAGGATAAAGAGATCCTTAAGAGAAGGATAAGAGATCCTTAGGAGGAGGAGAGGAGATCCTTAGAGAGGGATGAAAGATTCTTTTGAGAAGGTGACTGTAAATCCCATGGACTTGGGTGAGCCTAAAAGCTCTATGTAAATCCTTTAACAGGGTGACATTCTAAGTTGAATGTTCTTAAATCCTTTAACAGGGTCACATTTAACAATGTGTTGTAGCCTTTAGTAAGGCAGGCCTTTAACAGTGAAGACCATCAGAAGTGGTTGAAATCAATTACGTAGTTATTTTGTGGGTATAATCCCCACTCTAGTTTTACCTTCTTATTCCTGGAGGGTTTTTAGGTTATGAAATCTTTAGTGTTATGGTGTGATGCATGTTTACTTTTCATGATTGTTTAAATGTTTAATTGCATGTATGATAATTTCAGTTATGTGCCACTAAGGATTTGTATAAAAAGTTGTATTGGACATCATTGGACCTTGGATAACTGATTCACCACTCCCTCTTAGTTATTCTAAAGAATTCTAATGAACCTCACTGAGCTAGTCTTCGAAACTAGAGATCTTGCAGTATGGGCCAACTTTGTGCATTTTGTGTAAAGTTGTATTATGGACAACTTTGTAATTTGATTAATTGGATTGGTATAATGTAATGTATTATATCACATCCAAAGACATAGAGTATCAAAGGAATGAACTAAGTAGAAAAGAGTATAAGAACAAAGTACAAGGCCACAAGTAGTACAAGGAGTAGCAAATATCTATCTATCACAACAAGGAAATTTTACACTCAAAGGTATTTCATTCAACAAACCAGGTTGTAGATTAGAAATCAAGCTACCGTTTCATCCTAATAGGTAGATCAGTCAAATCCTTTAACAAGGTAGACCTAACAGTCTTATGTAAATCTCTTTATCGAGTGCATACTTTATTGTATATTTGTAAATCCTTTAGCAAGGTGAACCTAACATCCCTTATTGCTCCTAACAGGGAAGATCATTAGAAGTGATCATTTAAAGCCTTAACAGGACAACTTTATATTGCACTACTAAAACTTGTGGGTATCATCCCTACCCCAATTTTATTTTCTATTTGGAAGGTTTTTGGGTCACCAAAATTGTGTGTCGAAAGTGTTATGTGTGCTTTAATGTTTTTAGTTTCTCATGCATGCAATTAGATCATAATACACATGAACAATTAATTTCTAATCAAGGATTAAATATTATAAGTTACTGATTCACCCCTCCCCTCTTAGTAACTTAGCCTATCATAATATTTCCAACAATTGGTATCAGATTTTTTTTGGTTCTCAGAGAAAATTTTAACATCTTGAGAAAAGATCAAAGGCTATGGAAGTATTTAGACTTGATAAGGCTATTGACAATGAGAAGCTAGATTTGAAAATGAGTATTGCACAACTTAAGAAAGCAAAGGAGCAACTCTCTCAATCCCTGAAAAGAAGAAAAGATCTTGCAATCCATATGAATGATCATCTCTACATTGAAGAAAGAATTAAAGAAATCCATTTAGCAAGCAGTCAAGATGAAGCTAATAAAGAAATTAAAGAACTATTAGAAAATAATGGTTAACTTCAAGAAGTAAGAGACTTAAGAAGAGAGAAAAGAATTTAATTAGTAAGACTATGTGAAGTTATGGAAGAGAAAAACAAGATAAAATAAGAGATAGAAGGAAAGACTAATGAAATTCAACATTTATCCCTTCAGTAAGTTGACTTCATTAATCAAGTCACCAATGCAAATGAAGAAATCATGAATCTAAGATCAGAGAATGAAAGATTGCAAAACGATTTAAACACTGAAAGGAAAACCAATGAAAGGATGATGAAATCTCAAGCAAACATAAATCAGTTGAATGAGTAAAGTCATTATAGAAAAAAAGGAAAATCAATAATTGGATATACAAAAGAAGGTGAATCATCCAAGCAAGGAGCTCAAAAGAACCAAAGACCTACTTGCAGTCACTGTGGTAAGATAGGTCATACATTAGACAAATGTTGGAGTAGTGGGAAAGCAAAATTCAATGGAAAGTGCTACAATTGCAATCATCATGGTCATAGAGCTAATGAATGCAAAGAGAAACCTAAATTTGAAGGCAAATGTCACAAATGCAAGAAGCATGGGCACAAGTCATCAAGATGCAAAACTAAGATACTGAACCCAATAAAACAATTGTAAAATCTATATTTGGTTGTGACTATAACACTTGGTGCAGATGTCATTACTGTGGAGAATTTGGACACATTGGAATGAACTATGTAAAGAATCATATGAGGCCAAGAGATATTACCAAAAAATGTTTCATTTGTATAGAACTTGGTCATCTTGCCAAGAACTATATGAATACTAGAAGAATTGAAGATGAAAAGAAGGTCAAAGTTGATAACATCAAAAAGCAGATGAGACAACAATGGGTTCCAAAGTCTACTGAGAATGCAAGTCCTAGTAATGATGATCTCACTTAAGAATTAGGTGACTCCAACATTTCCACTTGATTTCTCAAAGGAGAACCAAAACTAGGATACTGAATAAGACATCTAATATTAGTACCATTTGACAAAATGAAAGACCCATATCAGCATTCAAGATACAAAGGGATCACCGAGTAAAAGGTGGCAGTCACTACTGAGTTATTATCTTACCGAGTGAGGTCGGGTTGCAAACTCTATCGAGAAAGGTCAAGAGAAACTAAATTTTGTGTGGTTACCAAGCATTTAATCCAAGCATAGTGTATGATAGTATGTCCTTTGAGTGAACAATTATACCAGGGATTTATGGAAAAATTTGATAAAAAAGGTGAAATTGAAGGCATTTCTCACTCGAATTTTTAAGAGCTATATGTGCAGGTGATCTTCTGAGCATTCATGTGATTTGAGTGAATTGTTACTAAAAGTTTTTGTATTCTCTAAAACCCTACCAAGTGAAGATGGAATGCACTAGTAGAAAATCAAAGAAAGGTTCAAACATGTTGGTTCAAGGCATGGAATGGAAGGCACTAGATTTCAAGTTGACTCTTGCTATTGTAGAAACCTTAGATCTGAGTGGAGCAAAGTCAGAAATTCCATCAAAGGTATTGTTAATCAATGATATCTATTCACATTTTAAGTATGCTATTCAAGATATTAGTACATTAGAAATGGATGAAACCCTTGAAAGTTTGTGTCAATGGTGTGTTGTAACCAGAATATCAACATCTTATAGCAAAAGGTTTAACCCATATTCTACATATGCAACTGATGCAGTACAAGGTAGGAGAATCCCCAAAGGAGATATCCTAACCTATAAAAAATAATAACATATGGAAACACAATAACAATCTAAGATCTGTTACCAAGTCACAATAATTTATTCATAGATATAACTGTTTACATGTAATATGTTGGGTTGTAAGGTCTTCCTAGTTACAACCAAATACAAAGCAAGTAATAGTTCTGCAAGATCCCTCAAGATCCAATCCGAACCTAGCTAGTCCATATCCACACTCTGGTAGAAACTTCCAAGATCTCAACTTGTGCTCGTAAGACACCAAGCAATCTCCTTGTTTCCCAAGCCTTGGCTACTAGCCTTTCTCAAAATTCGCTCCTCTACCACCTGCTCTTCTCCAAGATGGATGAATAATGACTAAAGACTTCACCACAACCCCTACTTATACCAAACTAAGCCACAAGCCGGCCCAAAATGCTAAAAATTAAATAAATTTAACATTAAATGCTTGAAGAGCCACAAGTTGGCCTCCAACAGAAATTAAATGCCAAATGCCTTTAAAGGCTTACAATAATTATTGAATACATCAAAATTAACTACCCAAGACTCAAATAGGTCCACTCAACCCCACCAAATCTATTAATCATGCAAGATATCTAACTACCCTGGGATGCTCCTGCATTAGATTCCTGAGTTGCGAAAAGATATTCTCAGTAGTTGAAAGAACATCTTCTAGGATTCAACACATTAATCCCAAACTGATTCTTCACATAAATATCCTCCAAGTCTTCAACTTGTACACTCTTTCCCTTGCTCTTCTTCTATTCCTTCAACTTTTTCCTTGGTGTTCCAAAGGTTTGCTGTCTACACTGATCGCTAACCCTTTCAGTATATGCCAACTCAACTCAACTGTCAATATGTAGGTTCCTTCTACTGACCACTTCATTCTGTAAAGGAATCAAGGAATGCTTCCTGCCACCTTTCTCAATTGTAAACACATTGTTGACACAATCATGCATAGCTTTGCAATCATACTGCCAAGGTCTACCAAGCAACACATGACAATTGTTCATGTCCACAATATCACACAACACTTGATCCTTATATTTCCCAATCTAGAAATCAACAAGGCACTTCTTGCTCACTTCCAAAGCATGCTCACCTTGCAACCAACCAATCCTATAAGGATAAGGATGTCTCACTCTCTTCAAACCAAGTTTTTGAACCATCTCATCAGCAACAAGGTTATCTATACTGCCACCATCTACAATCACCTTGTAGAATTTACCACCATAATTAGAAAAAGTCATGAACAAACTAGTTCTTTGAAAAGAATCTAGTGTCCTCTCACCAATCAATACTCGTCAAGCCAAAAAAATTTCTCCTTACTCAACTTGACTATCTAGGACTACAACTCCATTCACAACAGTAGTTGTTCTACCAATCAGACATTTAAAAGATCTATGCCCTTCTTGACCACACCTAAAACAATTACCTCTGAACCCACATCCACCTATCCTTCTTTTCTATTGAATAGGTTTTTGTTCACGTTCTGCATTCCATTTATCTTGTGCCAAACTATCCTGATTCTCCTTCCCTCCAGAACTACCTTGATTCTTTCTCTTTAGCTTCTCCTTTGCTCTCAAAGCATACTAATAAGCATCCTCGACTGAAGAAATATTCAACATACCAAACTCATCCTGAATATTGAATCTCAAACCATTAATATACCACACCACCTTCTCCTTTGACAATTCTCTATGCCTAGACCAAATAGTCAAGCTTTAGAACTCCTTACTGTAATCCTTCACAATCATATGCTTTTGCTAGAATAAACTTAGCCTTTAAATTAGTCACCATAAATCTCCACCTAGTGATCTTCATTTCACCGTCTTCTTCTCTGTCCCTTTTCAATTCCTTCCACCAAAGAGTAGCATGTCCCTTTAGCTTAGTTTGTGCCAACCTTACTCTAAGTGGATCCTCAATATCCTCAAGCTCAAAGTAGTCTTCCAGTTCACCAATCCAATCAATAAGGTCTTTAGGATTCAAAGTACCCAAGAAATTAGAAACCCCCATCTTATGCTGCAACTTCAATTAAGATCCAACTCTAGCAAACTGACCAACCCTATTCCCTATAGGTCTCTCCACATGGTCAGTTCTAGCCTCACTACTCAATCCAAAAAATTCAAAGTCTTTAGTAGCTTCTTCATAACCATCTTCAATACCCATATTCCAAGGTACACCAGCTATAGCACTTATGATCTTAACAATCATATCACTTTTCATTAATGCCATCTCAAATTTGAAAGTGGCTTTAACCTCCTCTATTTTAGATCTAAAATATTCTTTAACCTTCTTAGTGATCCTTTCTTCCACAGCATCACTAAGATCATTAATAGCCTTAGGACCCAATCTTCTTGGAGGCATCTTCGAGATTTTTGTAAACCCTAATAAATCCCATTCACAAGATCTTGGTGAAAACTACCTAAACTTTAGTGCTCAGTCTACACACTCAGGAACAACCTTCACTTTGATACCACCTAACACAGTATAAGGTAGGAGAATCCCCAAAGGAGATATCCTAACCCCCAACAAATAACCACACAGTGGAAACACAATAACAATGCAAGATTTGATACCAAGTCACAATAATTTATTCATAGATATAATTGGTTACATGTAATGTGTCGAGTTGTAAGGCCTTTTTGGTTACAACCAAATACAAAGAAAGTAATAGTTTTGCAAGATCCCTCAAGATCTAATCCAAACCTAGCTAGTCTAGATGCACACTCTGGTAGAAACCTCCAAGATCTCAACTTGTGCTTGTAAGCCACCAAGTAATCTCATTGTTTCCCAAGCCTTTTTTAAAATTCGCTCCTCTACAACATCCTCTTCTCCAAGATAGATGGATAATGACTAAAGACATCACCACAACCCCTACTTATACCCATCTAAGCCACAAGTTGGCTTGTAATGCTGAAAACTAAATAAACTTAACATTAAATGCTTGCAGAGCCACAAGTCAACCTCCAACATAAATTAAATGCCAAATGCCTTTAAAGGCTTACAATAATTATTAAATACATGAAAATTAACTACCCCAGACCCAAATAGGTCCACTCAAACACCCCCCCCCCCCCCCCAAATCATGTAACTACCTTGGGATGCTTCTGCATTAGCAATGAGAGTTTCAAATAAAATGGATAAGATATATTCTTAGTCATGTGCACAATGATCTGTTGTGGTTGGAACATCCAATTTTTATAACTAAGAAGATGATCCATAGGATCACTGATCTTCCCATGTTTACAAAATTGAAAACAACCATAACCCTAGGTCGGGTTGAACTGGAGAAGAAAACCCTTGTTGAGTGGGATGGAAGGGGAATGCAAATAAGTTGTGTTTCTGACATGGAACTCAAATTTAGGATACATGTTATTGCTAACAAGATTTAGAGTTCAAGTAGATTGAACAACGTATCATGTGAAATAGTGGACCTAGCAAAGAAGGAGGTCAAGAATAACTTGTGACTTGACCTTATCGAGGTACAACTAAACCAGTTCAACAAAAACATGGAAACCATCAGAACTTCAAAGAATAATCTATTTCAGTTCAGTTCACTCCTGACTTGTCTATTATTTTATGTTCAAAAGTTTTTCCCATCAAAAGGTAGAGTAGTTTAGAGTAAGGGTGTACCTGTTCTTTATTAGATTAATGAATATATTACTAAAATGGGAGAAAACTATGCAAGTACTATGGATAACTACTCTGATGCATTCAAAGATAAGATGAATAATAGGTTCAGGATTCCCAAAAAGTTAGTTGATGATTACAAAGATGAATTTTTTTCATGGTTGATAGTGACAAAGTATACATTCATGTAGTTAGGCCAAGGATAGTATGGGTAAAACCTCTAGGATATGAGGTAATCATTGATGAAACTAAAGACATAATTGAGGCATTGATTAATGATCCTATTGATCCTAAAGCCTCTTACTTTGGAACCTATAATGAGGGAAAGGCTAGAATATAAATGGAAATCAAACTCCCTTAGGTAGTCAACAAGGGAAAGAAGAGAATTATGAAACTGAAAACTAGCACCACTCTTCTATTGAATGAAGGCAAAGGAGAAGATGAAGAAGTAGAAGATGGAGAGAAAAAAAAGGATGAAGAACCATTGAAGAAGAAAGGCAAGGTAATTATTACCAAGCCTACCAAGACATCTACTATTGTGTTCACTAGAAGATCATCTAGGAAAAAAGCGGACAAAGAAGGAGGAGATATAATCTTCAAGAGGCCTCCACCCACCTTCCAAGAAAGAATGAAAGAATTGGAATTAGGGACTGGGATAACAAACTTCAAATCACTAAAATATGAAACTAGGACTGAAGAGGATCAAAAGAAAATAGAAGATATGTTAATATCTAAAATGGGTAAGTGGAAGTTCTCCCCAGACCAACTTGCTTAGTAGATTCCAAATGTTCTTATGGAGAAGATCAAGCCAAGATGGGATAATGCTATGAAAAATGCCAAAGACATATATGAGTAGACCTTGAGGAAACTTATAAAAAAATTAAATGATAAGGAGGTAAAGGAATCTCTGAAGAAAAATGAAGAAAAACTTACTTTGAGATTCAACACTTGTCTTGTATTGTTAAATGACATTGAGCATATAGTAAGGAATTGATGTAGGAGCATACTAGGTTTCCTTGCAATCCTACACTTTTGTTCTTTTTGCTTTTTAGTGCTGAGTGATCTTTTGGGTGCCAAGTTCCTGTTGGTTCTGAGTGATCCTTTGGGTGGCGAGTTCTTGTTGGTGCCGAGTACCAGTTTTTGCGAAGTCTTCATTGCCGAGTTATCTGTGTCTGGTTCCAACTTGGGCCGTGTTGGTGTTTTTAAAACTACTGAGCAATAGAGAGCCTCAATACCAAAAGGAAAATACTTATGCAACATAAGGATTAGCTATTTCCTATATTCAATTACACATGCCTACCAATTGGATCCAACATTAACAAAACCAGGAATGGTTTTCTTCTCTTTAGGCTCTGCAAAACCAAGGCGGGTATACCTAAGGGATGACTCAATCTGACTATTGTTGTATGCAAACTATCTTAGTTTCATTCTAATTTTCATCCTCAATTCATAAACACATAGCTAATTGTGACTTTTTAAATAGAATACATCCCCTATGACAGATTTGCTCATAAAATCTTCTGTAATTTGCAAGTATTCTTTGCAATAGTGGCTACCTATGGCTAGAATATTTCATGCAAACAAGTATTGACCAACTTTGAATATCTTTAAGAAATAAAAGTAAAATTGATTGTAAGTTTTTCATTTGATACCCATTTATAATCTATTTTTCTTTTAGCTAAATCAATTTGACTAGTGCCTAATCCATCAGGGTTCAGAATCTATTACAAATCTATAGATCTAATTTGTTGCATTACAACAAGTATTATCGGTAGTTCTTACTTGAATCCATCATTCACAACATCCTTCTCATTACTACAACAACCTTATCAAATTCATCAAAGCATCTACTCAATTCATTGAATTAATAGTAGTGATGGAAAGATATACAACCTAAAGGATTGCATTCAATTGCACAAGTTTTACTCATACAACATCAAGATGACTAAGTAACCAAAAGGAGACAAACTTTAGAAAGAACTGATATGGGTACAACTCATAATTTGTATTCATTTTCTTTTACAATTGTATACATTTTGCAGTAAACTCAGAATGACCATAGGAAGAAACACAAAGATCATTCTGTATTAATGTATTCCCATAAAATTACAGAGAAAATACACTATAAAGCTTGTTCAAATTACTTGGACCAAAAATTGACTAAGTATGACTCAAAGAATTAGAAATCAGACCCCTCCTCTAGTCCTAGAATCTCACTTAAATAATGTCAGATGCAACAAGCTTCAGGCTAAGGGAAATTGACAGGTGTCTTTTACAAGAGATATTTAAATACACCTATCATAAAATTATAAAAATGTGAGCAATAGAAGATTTCTAAATCAAACATTCCTTTTTGTGGGTCTGCTTCTATCACATCCTCTAATGTTTTTGATTTGGACGCTACTCTAATTCCTTCGTGTATGCAACTACCAAGCTAGCCAATGATCAAATTTTTTTTGATGATTTCACCATCTCCATCCTATAACTTGGTAGTAACTTCTACTTTTCCCTCTTCTTTGATTGTGTTAGCATCCTATGGGCTCGGGCCTACAACTGAATGTGACTGATCATTCTTGTCTTCTTCTTCCTGTTGGCTTTGTGTAGTGACAATGTCAATGATTTGGATCTTGTCACCCTGAAACTCATCACTATCAGTTTCACTTTCCTCAAGCTATTCATCAGGAGCTATTTCTACCATCCATTTGTCAAATAAGGTGTCATCTGGCCAACTGAATTAAAAAATATCCTTCTATCTTTTGAGCACATACTCAGCCTCATTATCAATAGTAACAAAATTTTGTTTCAAAGAATCAAAGAATATTTGGGCTTTCACTATTTCTTAAATTGTTGTGGCTCACCATGCATGCCCTATTTCATTGATAACTTCATTCATTCTTAGGAAAAATAAATCATCAAGCTCCTTAGCCCATTCATCTTTTTTTTTTGAAATTATTCTTCTTATCTAGGGCACAAGGCAAAAAACTAAACTTTTGGCTCTTGTACTTATCTAAGTAGCCAACTATTATTCTTTGCAAATGAATTCTTTTATTGTCAAAGTTAGTAAGATCAGAAATGATATCAAAAGTTTTCTCAATTTGATCATAGGAGGGTTTTATAACAGAAAAACATAAAAATGTTATCTCCTTCCTCCTTCTTACCCATTTATTCACAATAGGCTTCAAAGCCTCATCACTTGCTTTCATTTCATCCCAGATGCTGATTACCATATCCAACTGATCATAAACTAATGGCCATTCAATTTTATCCCCCAAATATGTGAGAGCCTTTCTTAATTTATCTTCATATTTCACATTCAACTCCACATGTAAGGCCCATAGTTTATTCTTTTATTCTTCAAAGTCCTCAGCAGTGTAATACTCTAGCCTTTGTGGTGTATTTGGTACTTCTATGAAGGGAGTGGATTTAAAAGGTTCAATTGGGGGGTGAGGGTATGTTATTCTCGGTGCTATTGACCTCCCCATTAGCTTGTTTTCAAGCTCAACCATCTTTTTAACCTCTTTATTGTAGGCCTCAAGAAGTGTTTCATATTTGCTCTATAATTCAAACATGGCCTATTCTTCTTTCTTAGCAGTGGCCAAAAAAAACTAGGATGAGTCCACATTCCAATGTGCTGCATGTACATGAGAAGTCTCAACCACCCTCCTCACAATGATGTTTCCTGTTAGTCCAGATTCATCTGGCTGTGATGAAATAGTCCTAGACCCTCTCCTTAATGACCATAGGACCAGAGCAACTTGATCTTCATGAAATGAAGTCCTTGCAAACTCTTTTTTATTTGTGTCTTTTAACTCTAATTTATTAGAAATAGAATTAAAAATCAAAGCATCCACAATATCCCAATTAGACAATAGTAATATATTAGAAGCCTTTACCATTTGCCTCCCCTCTTTAGGGGTTATGTTCTGGAACTCTTGCATCATTTGTTCCTTTATTTGATTCTGTATAGAGGCTTCATCCATTTCTACATGTTCTACTATCAATTTTTGGCACCTTTCCTAAAAATTTCTCATATTTTCCCTCCATGCAAATTGATTAAAGGCCCTAGATTTGACAAAATTGTCATCAGACAAAAATTGTTGACTAGCTTTTTCCAAAAAAGGATCTAATTCCTTTCCTTTGTAATCTGCAATTGTTAATTCAAAACTTGGCATTGGAGGCTCCTGAGTTTCTCCTTCATTTATTTCTACTTGAGTAACCATCACTTCCCCTTGTGATCCCAATTGTTCAATATGCTCTTTAGTGAGCTGCTCCTCTTCAATTCTCAAGGGGGTCTGTGAGGGTGAGTATTCCTCAACATGAGGATCCTCTTCCCTTATTATCTTTCTTCTCTTTAGAGAGGGTTCAAAAGGTCTCTCCTCCACAACAACACTAGTGGAGGCCATTATTTGTTTTCCTTTATCTATAGAGGCCTCTTTATTTTGAATAAGAGTGTACGCTGGCCTTTTCTGGATAGTTGATTGACCTACCCCTATATTGGGAGTAAAACCCAATCTTCTCATTTCTTCCCTAGCCTTATCTAGGTAAAATCTAATAAAGAATTGTTTCTTTTCATTCATTACCTCTATTATTTTAGGAAAAGCATTCATAAGCTTTCTTACCTTATCTACATTTGTAACTACATCATCCAGAGGACTATAATCTGGGTCAAAATAATGAATGAAATCCAAAATTTTAGAGATGACTCTCCATTTTTCTTTCCTTGTCTCCTACTCTTGCAAAGAGTACTCATTCCTTATTATATTTTCTGCAAAGTTAAATTCATGTTCAATTTGTCCAAGCTTAATTCTACACCTCAAGGCCATGTTGAAAAATCCCTCCAAATCACAAAAATGCAGGTGATAAGTAGCCATCTTGTAGGGATCCAAAACTTTGTGCAAAGAATTCCAACCCCCTTTTGTGATTACAAAATGATGGACTATTGTGTAAGTGCAGAAAATTGACCCTATTGATCTTTTTAGCAAAAAT
Organism: Cupressus sempervirens; assembly: GCA_028749045.1. Lineage (NCBI taxonomy): Eukaryota > Viridiplantae > Streptophyta > Pinopsida > Cupressales > Cupressaceae > Cupressus > Cupressus sempervirens. The sequence goes on from CM053791.1 coordinate 723,722,687, forward strand.
GTTTCCTCTACTCCTCCCAATTGCCACAAACACTCAGCTACTCCTACCTTCAAAGACACCTGGTAGGGTAATACATGAGGGCTTCCCCTAAAACCATAAATTTTGAAAATAGTAGAAATAGAGTAAGGAATAATATCTCCCCAATTATGTGAAACTTTTAAATTATGGGGGGTATCCATAGGCCTTATGAGACCCATCAGTGCCTTGGGGATTCTGGGAATGTCACTCAATAAGAGGCATCTCAACTTGGAAGCGAAATACCTGTCAAACCTGACAAAACTAGCATTCTTTGCATCCCATGTCATATCTACACTCCACAGTTGGACTGGCAATGCTTTCCCATTCTCCTCTCTATTTAATTTCATTTCTTTACCAAAATACAAAACTACCTTGAACAAAAATATATGCATCAACAATGACTAATGACCAAAGGTTTTTTCTATCTTGCTCTTGGCAATCCCAATTAACCCATTGTGAATTTCCTTAGCCAAATAAGAAGCAAAATAAAAAATGATGTCCACACCAAAAGATGAGATCTAAACAACCAAATCCATAGGCATAAATTTGGCTTTGTCTCTCCCAAAAACTCTACACAAGGTCCTATATATCTCTATAGCCCTGGAATTGAAAAATGCCCTTTTGAAGGGTTCCCTGGAGGCCACTGTTATCACTGGAATAGTTCCAATTTTACCTATATGTTCCTTCAATGCAACTTTTCTAATTATTTCCTTTTTGGACATGTACTCTTTTTCTAGTCCTTCCAAATCAATGGGCACATGGTAATCAGTGATAGGCCCTAAACCAAAAACTTCCCTAATCTCATTTGGGTTGACTGTAATTAAAACTTGGCCATCAATTCTTCTTACAACCCTAATGGATTGGTCCTAGTTTTTGGCCACAACTTCAAGAAGATCATGGTCCATGAACACACTAGGAACCACCAGTTTCCCTAGATCAAAGTTCTAGATATTGGCATGTGGGGCAAAAAGGTTCCTCTCTGAAAACCATATTCTAAACAATTCTAGACCAGTTTGAGTGATACTGGCATCTCTGACCCAATTACCCTTGTCGTATAATCCATTTTCTATCCTCAACCTAGGGTTTAATGTTGTAAGCTTTTTGACTTGCATAGTTTCAATGGTGGAATTGGGAAGCAACGCAAGTAAGTCATCGTGGACATTCCTGTCCAAGTAATTCACCTGACTAGAGAATACCCTCTTTGGAGGCATTCTGAATTATAATTTGTAGAATTAAGATACTACAAAGACTATAGTGTAAACACTTACCTGACTCTACTTATTTCTCTCCGTAACTTTGCAATGTCTTTGCGAACACTAGGAATTTGCTTACATGTTCTTTTTCAGCTTGCAACTTACTTAGTAATGGCTTTTGCTCAGAAAACTTTGCAATCTTTGTTCGTGTAGGATGGACCTGAGACAATATTTTGTAATATACTTTGTTTTCCTTTGCACGTGAAGCCTTCAAGATTCATAAATGCACAGAGTGGCAAACAACAATGTGGCATCATCTTTCCTTTTGAATTTGTGTCGTTGATTTATAAAAAATCCTACAATTCAGGGATAAAAATGAAGCTGACTCATCTTTCCTCTTAACACGCTGGAAGTCAAACCAATGAAGCATGTCCACCTATATCTTTCCTTCGCTACTGGCATTTTAGTCTGGACCCACTAAAGATTGGGGACACATGTCATCAAGTCACTACCTTGCTATACATAACTCTCGAGCATCTCACTATAGTGAAGTAGCAACTACCATTGATCTTGTATTGATCATGTGGAAGACATTTCAATACAATACTTAAGAGAAAATAGGTGGGGCCCCATCCTCTACTTCGTTATACATAAACATCATGCAATTCTTCATGGTGATGTAGCGATAGCTATAGATTTGGACTTGATCAGATGGCATGGAAGCTGTATGGACTTCTTTGTATATAGTGGGTCCCATATTTTCTATGTTGCATAGAGTAAAAATTGTGTATCTTTCCATAGCGAGATAGTGATAGCCGTAGATCCCATCTTGATATGATGATCATAATATCTCATGTGTTTTATAAATGGGTGTGGTTCCAGGATATTGATGACGTGAGAAATTCTGCATCGCTAGCATAATGAAACCATGCTTTAATCTTAATCACTCTTCCACATTGCTTGAGGTCCCACCATGTGCTATTTCACAAAAACTCGCTATGTTGCTAATAGTGAGATGCCTAGATTTTCCAACAGTGAAGTAGTGAGCTCTGGCATCTCAAAAAAACTCAACACCATAAAATAAAGGCAAGTCAAGTCACCAACACCCTTATTAAATACTTCTAGAAATAATAGTTATTACTCATCATGCCACTTGGAAAAGTTTATGGTCACTTGGAAATTTGATTTCTTGTTCTAGCCTTCTACTGGGTTCCTACTTGTTCTGACAATACTGACAAAGGGTGCATGACTAAAATTTTGACTGCAACCAAATCTTTGACTGCCGCACCTTCATTTTATAGTTCCATTTTCTAAATTTACTAATACTCGCTACCTCTCTATACATATCCTCTGCACATCTTTGCATAGTGAGATAACGAGAACTGTAGATCTTTTCAAAATTGGATGGTGAGGAACACAGGAGGAAAGACTACTTGAGGGTGTGCAAAAATTAAAAGAAAATAGAATATTTGGCAAAGTTCTTTTTTCAAAAAGATTTCACGCCTGCAAATTTTAAAAGGAATGAGCCATAGGGGATTTAACAAATTTTTTTTAAAGGCTAACAAATGGATGATTAAATAAGAAACCTTATTCACAGTTAATGGATCCAATCTAATTTTTTATACCTAGACAAAGGAAATTTTGTCAGTCAAAAAATCAGACCAACAGGCCAAATTTTTTTGCATTTAATTTTGGTATAGGTAGTTGATATCTGTTATGGGCTGACATGTGGCTTTTATATGTTCTAGAATCTTCTGTAAGCCATTTTGGCAAGTATATATAGAGTGTTTAGGCTTAATTGTTAGGAAAGTGGGAGACAGATAAGAAGAGTTTGGAGAGTAGAATAGAGAGGATTGAAAAGGAAAATGCATATGTGTCTAGAAATGTGAATTTAAAGCTGGATCGTGGATCTGGAAGTTGTATTTTATGTTGACTGTAACCTAGAAGGCCTCACAGCTGGGCATGTATGAAGATATTTTGATGAATCAATAAAAGTATTCCACTCTTTTTCCTCCTTTGGTTGCTGTTCTTTGTGTTTGCTTCTGTTGTGTTAACTCTTGTAGGGTGGTTTAGATAGTTGGGTGAGCCTTTGACCCTAGTTATCCACCCTTTGCCTACATCAATTAGTATTAGAGATTGAGGTTCATCCTTGTGGAGATTGGATCATGTAGAGCTATAATTTGGATTTGGTTGTCGGGTGATAGGTCTATGAATTTGACCTATAACTTGCAGAGGGTTATGATCTTGCAAGAACCTAATTTGTAAAGATGGTTCATGGTAGAAGAAATGTTGATGATGCTATATTGGATTAGTTGAGTCAAATTGCAGCCAGATTAGATGCTGTGGAGATAGCCTAGAGTAGAGGAGCACATCTTGATGATGTAAGTGATAATGAACCAACAACACCAAACCATAATCCAGAACTTGAAGAAGATCAATATGAGGAAACATTGTTGCGAGTGTTGTCTAGGGAAAATTCGAAGCTTGCTATAGAAGTTGTTCCTTATGGTGGAAAATTGGATACCAATGCTGTGTTGGATTGGATCTTTGATATGGAGAAGTTCTTTGAGTATGAAAACACTTTTGATAATAGAAAGATGAAGATTGCAGTCACTACGTTGAAAGGTCATGCATCACTATGGTGGGAGCACTTGCAAATTGATAGACAAAGGAGGGGAAAGAAGAAGATTAGAACTTGGGCAAAGATTGTGAACAAGGCAAAGAACAAATTCCTCCCTACTAATTACCAAGTTATCTTGTTGAGAAAGATGCAAAATTTGAAACAAAAGGACATGATTGTGAAAGAATATACCAAGGAATCTTATAGATTGGACATTAGATCTAGACATGTGGATGATGATGTTGAGAAAAATTTAAGGTACATTAATGGATCGAGATCTGGAAGACAAGATGAAATAAGTGTTGTGAAGTTGGAAAGTGTAGAAGAAGCATATCTATTGCCTTGAAAGGTGAGGAGATCTTAGTAAAGAAGCATGAACAAAGAAAAAGAAGTAGAGGTGGTAGATTCCAAAGAGGCAAAGGTAGATCTTATGGTGAAGGTGGCAGATCTGACAATTTTGGATAGGATAAAGGAAAATATGAATGGAAGAATGATGACAAACGCAAGACCAAATGAAAAAGTAGTAATTCTTACTGAGGAATAGGTAATTCCTATTCTAGAGGTGGATTTCATGTTAATTGTTTCAGATGTGATAAAGAGGGACATATATCTTTTGAATTTAGATCCTCTAAAGATGGGCAAGGTAACATAAATATTGTGATTCAAGGAGATGATGATGGTTCACCAAATGGGCTTGAGGCTAGAAAAAATTTGATGGTGAGAAGAACCTTATGCAATAAGAGAGGTGATGAGGAACCTGTTTTAAGGAGAAGTCTCTTCAAAACTAGAGGTAAGCTGGCTGGAAAATGCTGCAAAGTGATCATTGATAGTGAAAATTCTACAAATTTGGCATTAGAAGAGTTGGTTACTAAGTTGCAGTTGTAGAGGCTAAAACATCCCAAAACTTATCATTTCTCATGGATCAAAGATGAGCATAAGATATTGGTAAGTGAGAAATGCCTTGTGAAGTTCAAGATTGTACATTACTTTGATGAAAATTTGTGTGATATTATGCCCATGGATTGTTGTCATATTTTCTTGGGTAGACCTTGGCAATATGATAGATATGCTGTACATGATGGAATATTGAAATAAATATACTCTTTGGGTAAATGGGAAGAAACAAATATTGTTGCCTTTGATTGAAAGTCTAGATGAGGTCAATTGTACTACAATAAAAGTCTGCATGGTTAATGGGAAACAATTTGAAAAGGAAGTAAAGAAGAATTGAGTTTTTTTTGCTATAGTTCCTAGAGGACCAAGTGTTGCTAGTAATGACCAAGTGACTATAGATAGTGATAGTCAAGTACCAGTAGAAATTATAGAATTGATTAATGAGCACAAAGATATTGCTGCTGATGATATTCTTGATGGTTTACCTCTAGTAAGAAGTATAAGTCATTGTATGGATCTGATACTTGAAGCTAGTTTGCCAAACAAAACACCATACAGATTGACACCTATAGAGAATGAAGAACTTAACAGACAAGTGCATGAGTTTTTACAGAAAGGTTTGATTAGAGAAAGCTTGAGTCCATGTGCTATACCTACTGTATTAACACCTAAAAAGAATGGAGAATGAAAAATGTGTACTGATTCTAGAGCTATTAATAAGATCACAGTGAAATATAGGTTTCTTATGCCAAGAATGGATGACATAATGGATTGTTTGAGTGGAGCAAAGTATTTTACTAAGATTGATTTGAAGAGTGGCTATCATCAAATTAGAATCAGAGAAGGTGATGAATGGAAGATTGCTTTCAAGATAAAAGATGGTTTGTATGAATGGTTGGTTATGCCTTTTTGTTTGACTAATGCACCTAGTACTTTCATGAGGTCGATGAATGAAGTTTTGAAAAGATTTTTTGATAAGTTTGTAATTGTTTATTTGGATGATATTCAGATATTCAACAAGACTAAGGAATAATATCTTGAGCATATTAGAAAAGTATTGCAGAGGTTGAAAGAGGAAAAATTGCTAATTTTGGAATGGCCTAGACCTGAGAATGTGGGTGAGGTAAGATCATTTCATGGTTTGGCTAGTTTTTACAAAAGGTTTATAAAGAATTTCAATGCTATTTGTAATGCTATGATTGAAATAATGAGGGGAGATAAAAAGGACTTCAAGTGGACACATGGAGTTGATAAGAGTTTTGAGACTTTGAAACAAAAGGTTGCTAAATCACATGTAATGGCTTTACCTGATTTCACCAAAGTATTTCAGGTTGAATGTGATGTAAGTGGTAGTGCAATAGGAGTTGTATTAAGTCAAGAAGGTAAGCTTGTTTCTTTCTTTAGTGAAAAGTTGAATGATGCTAGAAGGAAGTATTCTATGTATGATCAAGAATTTTAAGCTATTGTCCAAGCATTGAAGAAGTGGAGACATTATTTGATTCCTAAAGAGTTTCTACTTTTTACTGATCATAAAGCTTTACAATACTTGGGAAGTCAGCAAAAATTGAATCAAAGACATATTAATTGGATTGAGTACTTGCAGAATTTTACATTTGTGATCAAGCATAAGAGTGGATTTACTAACATAGTTGCTGATGCATTGAGTAGAAGATGTTCTTTGTTGACTAAAATGAGGGTTGAAGTTCTTAGTTTTGATGAAATGAAAGAGTTGTATAATGCTGATCCTAATTTTTCTAAGGTGTGGAGAGAGTGTAGAGTGCCAAATCTAATAGATCACATAAGCAAGTATGATGAGTATTTCATTCAAGAAGGTATGTTGTTCAAAGGTATTCAGTTGTGTATTCCTAGAAGTTCTATGAGGTTGAATCTGATTAAGGAAAAGCATAGTGGTGGATTAGTTGGACATTTTCAAATTGATAAGACATTTAGTTTGCTGAAAGAGAAGTATTATTGACCACAAATGTAGAAGGATGTTTAGAAATTTGTAAAGAGTTGTGGAGTTCATCAAGTTGCAAAAGGGCTGAGTCAAAATATTGATTTGTATACACCTATTACTATTCCTAAGAAACCTTGGACTGATATTAGTATGGATATTTTTCTTGGATTGCCTAAGAAAATGAAAGGGTATGATTCCATATTTGATGTAGTGGATAGATTTTCTAAGATGGCCCATTTCATACCATGTAAAAAGACACAAGATGCTAAGCATGTTGCTGAACTTTTCTTTAAAGAGATTGTCAGATTGCAAGGATTACCAAGAAACATTATTTCTGATAGAGATAGTAAGTTTGTTGGTTATTTTAGGAAGACTTTGTGGAAGAAGATGGGTACTGAGCTGAAGTTTAGTTCTACATTCCATTCATAGATAGATGGATAGACAAAGGTTGTGAAAAAAAGCTTGGGTAATTTGTTGAGATGTTTAGTTGGGAATAAGCCAAGTAATTGGGAGATGGTATTGACAAAAGCTGAATTTTCATTTAATAATTCTGTGAATAGGAGTACAGAGAAGACACCTTTTGAGATTGTTACTGGAATGCATCCTAGAGGTATATCAGATTTGAGAGATGTTGCAGGTGAAGAAAAGAGAAGGGGAAGAATTTGCTAATTTTATGGAGTCTTTGCATAAGGAAGTGAAGTTGAGGTTGGAACAAAGTAATCAGAAGTATAAGGAGAATGCTGATAAATCTAGAAGACATCATGTTTTTGAAGTTGGTGATGAGGTAATGGTTCATTTGAAGAAAGGAAGATTTTATTTTGAAATATACAGTAAGATGAAGATGAAGAAATTTGGAGCTTGTAAGATCTTGGAGAAGTTTAATAGTGGTAATGCTTGTGAAGTTGAGTTACCTAATGACATGGATATATCTCCTATATTCAATATTGCTGATCTATATAAGTGTCATGAGTTAGATGATGAAGTTGCTCTACCTAATGATTATCTTAAGAAGCCAATTGAAGAAGTTGAACATATATTGAGTCAGAGAACTTGTAAGAGCATAAGAGGAAAATATTACTACGAGTATTTTGTGAAGTGGAAGAATAGACTAGTTGAAGATGCCACATTGATTTATCAATCTAAGTCGGATTCAGCTCAAGTTGTGACATCTTAATGATTTGGGAGAATTATTTTCTTTAACCCTAGTTGTTTGATGCAGGAGCATCTTGGGTTTCCTTGTAATCCTGCACTTTTACTCTTTTTTCCTATTGGTGTTGAGTGATCCTTTGGGTGCCGAGTTCCTGTTGATGCCGAGTGATCCTTTGGGTGCCAAGTGCTAGTTTCTATGAATTCTTTATTGTCAAGTTATCTGTGTTTGGTTCCAGTTTGGGCTGACTTTGCTTGCATTTAATTTTAGTATAGGTAGTTGATATCTGTTATGGGCCAACCTGTGGCTTTTCTATGTTCTAAAATATTTTGTAAGCCGTTTTGGCAAGTATATATAGAGTGTTTAGGCCTAGTTGTTAGGAAAGTGGGAGAGAGATAATAAGTATTTGGAGAGTAGAACATAAAGGATTGGAAAGGAAAATGCATATGTATCTAGAAATGTGAATTTAAAGCTAGATCATGGATCTAGAAGTTGTATTTTGTATTGGCCGTAACCCAGAAGGCCTCAGAATTGGGCATGTATGAAGATATTTTGATGAATCAATAAAAGTATTCCTCTCTTTTTCCTCCTTTAGTTACTATTCTTTGTGTTTTCTTCTGTTGTTTTAACTCTTGCAGGTTGGTTTGGATAGTTGGGTGAGCCTTTGGCCCTAGTTATCCACCCTTTGCCTACGTCAGGAATGCTACAAACACTTGGAAGAACATTTATCTTCTTCACAAACTGAGTGATTTTGTAGTTAGTCTTAGTGACAAGGAGGATGATGACAATGAAATATAAAAGGATGAAGAAATAGATGTTGAATAAGTCACTCATTTTGACAATATAGATGATGAAGAAGAATATGGGCAAGAAGCTACCAAGTAAGACTTACCAGATGTGCAAGATATTAAGGAAACCAACCCAGTAAAATTTTTTGCAATGGTCATAGCCTCACTTCCTCATTCTCCAAGAAAAGTTATGAAAACATCAAGCCTGAGAAAAGCTTTAGTAGGATTGATTGTGACAAAGAACAACCAACACAAGCACTCAATCAATCTTTGCACCTGTCCAACTCAGCACCACATTGACTAAAGTGTCAAGCACTTCATCTACTAAGCTGACAACACTTCTCTCTTCATCAAATTTGGTAACTTCAGGTATTTCTAGTATTGATACTTTGGAATAAGTATTGTATCTACTTTTTTGGCAAGCCCTACTATTTCTACAATTATTTCCATTCCTAGCATGCAATTAATAAGTGAAAAGATAGTTGAGACCAAGCCTCAACCAAGCATAAGATTTTTGAGTAAAGGAAAAGAGAAGGAACAAGACATAGATCTTGATGAGGAGATTGTCATTCCTAATTGGGATATCTCAAATCTCAATCCTGATCAAATGTAAACATTTGGAGAACTTCTTTAGAATAAAGCTACGTAGTAGAGGCTTAGAGATAAAAGGAACAAGGAATTCAAAATAATAGATGATGTAAAGAATATCCTTGTAGAGGCTATAAACATAGATGTTGATACTTCTCAACCAATTTTGAATTAGTAAGCAAAGGTACTCCAAAGATACAATGAAGATCTAAATGGACAAGAGAAATTGTTGCAAAGAGCTGAGAAGAAGTTTGAGAATAAAGTTTTGGAACTTATTGCTCAAGAAATTGCTATCCATCAAGTAGAATTATCTACTATTCTAGGCTCACTGGAGACCTCTTGCAACAATGTATCTTCACTATTTGATAAACTCTATGATACATCAATTTTCAATAAGGAAATAAAAGGTAAATTGTCAAAAATTGATGAGGATCTAAAGGCAAGTGCACAATAGTTGCAACTTGACCCAAGTTCAAGATATTCCCACTTCAACAAGATCATATTACTAATTGAAAAATAGGTAGAATTGCTTGAGAGAAGAGGCAAGAATAAGAGATATATTGATATATATACAAAACATGATTCTTTGAAACATGGATGCATTACAAAAATACATTGCACATGCTAAAATGCTCATTCATGATAATAACTTCTCCATTGTAGATCATATGATAGTGTTGGAATTATGATATATTTGTCATTAGTCACAACACTTATTTGATTCTGAATGCTTACCGAGCTCATCACCTAGTCTACAGTTCACACCGAGCATTCAACGGTTACCTTATAAAATTCATAGGTAAATAGTTGATACCGAGCACTCCTTTGAAAACTGAGCATATGGGCAGTTCTGTAGTATTTACCAAGTTTACAGTGGTTACCGAGCAATTAGTGTTTAACGAGTGATCAAGGTAAACAAAGCAGTTAGTGTTTACTAAGTGATCAAGGTAAACAAAGAACTTAGTATTTACTGAGTAATCAAGGTAAACAAGGGAATCAATGATTAATGTGTAAACAAGGTTAATGAAGGAATTATTATTTACCAAGTGAAGAAGGTTATCAATAGATTCAATTTTTACGGAGTGACACAATATTCAGCAAGTCACCAATGGTTATCGAGTTCCAAGCTACTTAGAATGATTAGTATGGATCGTGCCTCTACTTTTATCGAGTGCATGATGATGCAGTGTATTGTAGTGGATGCCAAGTATCAGAAGGTCACCGAGTCAGTTTGTGGAACCTGAGTTTTCTACCACCTGGCCGACTTAGTAATGCTTGTTCATTTGTGTTTGGCCGACCTTGCCAGTGTAAATATTGAACTGGTATATATCATTTGAAATGATGAGATGTTGAATATTGTTGGTTGTGTTGTGCTGCAATAATTTGAGAAGAGGGAAAGTGAATCATTAGTAGAACAAAGGAATATAGCAAGGTCAACATTGATGCAGAAAGGATATATTTTTCACATCAGGTGATCAGAGCACAAGGATCTTATCACCAATCAATTGCAATCAGATCCATTGCTTCATCCTAATAGGTGAATCTATTTTCTAAATCCTTTAACAAGGTAGACTTAACAGTCTTTTGTAAATCTCCTAAAAGAGTACATACTTCATTGTATGTTTGTAAATCCTTTAACAAGGTGGATCTAGCAATCCTACTTGCTCCTAACAGGGCAGATCATCAGAAGTGATCATTGTAAGCCTTAACCGGTCAACTTTATACCGCAGTATTGAAGTTTTGTGGGTATCATCCCCACCCCAATTTTACTTTCTAATTGGAAGGTTTCTGGGTCACCAAATCTGTATGTTCATGTGTTACAAATGTTTATCTTTTCATGCATACAATAGATTAGATGGATACATGGTAAAAATATTAGTATGCAGAAATTGAATTAAAGTTTTAGAGTTACTGATTCACCCCTCCCCTCTCAGTAAGCTTGTTAGTCTTGATTATCTCCAACAATTGGTATCAGAGCTTTGTGGTTCTCAGGATAAAAGTTTGATAGCTTGAGAAAAGATCAAGGACAATGGAGATCTTTAGACTTGACAAATCAATTGAGAATGAAAAACTAGATCTTGAAATGGCCATGACTCAATTCAATGAAGTAAAGGAGCATCTTTCTCAATCCCTGAAAAGAAGGAAGGAACTTGCAAGACAAATGAATGATTATCAATATATTGAAGAAAGGATTGAAGACCTTTTACCATCATGCAGTTCAAATGAAGCTAATGAAGCAATCAAAGAACTCCTAGCAAAGAATGGTTCTCTATAGGAAGAAGTAAGAAAGCTCAAAAGAGAACAAGAAGTCCAATCCATTAGGTTATGTGAAGTTTTGGAACAGAGAAAAAAGGCAAATGAAGACTTAGAGGTAAGAAATAATCTATCCCTTCAGCATGAAGATCTTATAGGAAAACTATCTAATGCAAATGAAGAAATTATGAATCTAAGATCTGAGAATGAAAGTTTGAGAAATGATTTAATCACTGAAAGACAAATCAATGTAAGTTTGCAAAGTGATTTGAGATCTGAAAGACAAATCAATGAAAGTTTGAAAAATGACTTAAATGTTGAAAAAAAAGTCAATGAAAGGATGATAAAATCTCAAGCAGATATGGATCAATTGAATTTGCAAAATGAGTAGAATCTTCATAGACAAAAAGGTAAAGTAGGCCTTGGATACAATGAAGAAGGTGAATCTTCCAAACAGGGTACCCAAAAGAATCAAAAACCTACTTGCAATCACTGTGGAAAGTTAGGTCATACATCTAACAGATGTTGGAGCAATGATAAAAGAAAATTCGATGGTAAATGCTACAATTGCAATCAACATGGTCACAAAGAAAATGAATGCAAAGTGAAACCAAAGTTTGAAGGAAAATGTCAAAAATGCAAGAAACAAGGTCACAAGGCATCTAAATGTAGATCTAAATCATTCAATCCAACAAAAAAAATTGTCAATGCATTATTTGGTTGGGACTACAATACTTGGTGCAGATGTCACTATTGTGAAGAATATGGACACATTGGAATAAACTGTGCAAGGCATCACCTAAGAAAAAAGGATACTACTATAAGATGTTATACATGTACCAAACTTGGTCATTTATCTAAGAATTGCATGAATATAGGAAGAATTGAAGATGAAAAGAAAGCCAGAGCTGACAACATTCAAAAATAGATGAGACAACAGTGGATTCCAAAATCTACCAAGCCAAAAGATTCAAATAATGACTATGTCACTCAAGAAGTGGGTGACTCCACCATTTATAATTAGAATCATCAAGAAGGACCAGGGACTGCATCTTCAAGCAACATCCTAAGCAGTTCTAGAATGTAGAAGTGCAAATGACAAATTAGTATTTCAGATACAGGACATAGTTCACTATGATGCATTTTACCGAGCAAAGTTGGTTTCAAACTTAACCGAGCTATGTCGGTAATATGAAAGATTTTGTTTGTTTACCGAGTTCCAAGGTTTATCAAGTAAGTCGGTGACTATCTGACAAACCCCAGGTCATCTTAGCTACCTTTGTACCCAAACATTAATGACAGATTTTTCATCAAAAAGGTAGAGTTTGATCTCATTTTTCATCGCGAATTCAGAATATATAGAGCAAAGAGTTTCTAAGTGTGCGAAAGTGAGTTCAAGCGATTTGAAGTGATTTTCTAGCAAAGAATTTGTCTAACAAAATCATTCATCCACCAAGCAGCAATGACATCCGCAAGCACCAACAGCAGCAAGGCAAAAAGAGGCTCTGAAATGCTTGTGAAGGGAGTAGAATGGAAAGCACCTAGTTCTCGCCATAGCTGAATCACTCGACCCTCATGGAGCTCAATCAAAAATTCCACCAAAGTTACTTATAAATGACATTCGTACTCATTTCAAATGCACTATTCAAGAAATAGGGACACTAGATATGGATAATGCCCTAGCCGAGTTGTGTGTGGATGGAACCCTCAAACTCGAATTCAAACATTTGGAAACCAAAGGTTTGACCCATATCTCACATCTGCCAAGGAACTTCCAAATGAAATGGATAAGATACATTTTAAGCCGTGTGCATAATGCTCAGTTGTGGTTAGATCAACTTGTCCTGATAACGAAAAAAATGATTCATAAGATCACGGGTTTGCCAATGTTAAGCAAATAAAAAACAAATAAAACCCTAAGTCGGGATGAACTTCAGAAGTTAACCTTAGCCGAATGGGATGGCAGAGGATTAAAACCTAACAATGTATCTGATGCAGAGTTAAGATTCAAATTCTATTTAATTGCATATAAGATGTATAGTTCCAAAAGATTGAATAGCGTGCCCTATGAGGTTGTAGATTTAGCCTATAAGGTTGTGAAGAAAAACATGGAGTTTGACCTAGCAGATGTGCTGCTAGAACAACTTAATAAAAACATGGACAATATAAGGACCTCAAAAACCAACTCTTGTAAATTTGGTTCTTTGTTAGTTTGTTTATTTTTCTATGTACAGAAGTTTTTCCCTTCAAAAGATATAGTTGTATGGAGGAAAGATATTCCAATTTTGTATCAAATAAATGAGTTTGTAGCAGAGATGGGTGAAAATTTTGATAGCATTATGGATAATTATATTGAAGACTTCAAGGAAAGAATGAATAAAAGATTTAGAATCCCTCCTAAGTTTGTTGAGGACTACAAAGATGATGTGTGCTTCATGGTTGACTATGACAAGGTAAACATTCAGGCAGTCAGAGCCCAAGTTGCATGGGTAAAACCTCTTCCTTATGAGGTAAATATTGATGAAGCTAGAGACATCATAGAGGCACTAGTAAATGAGCCAGTAGACCCAAGGCAACAAATTTTTGGAACCTATGAAGAAGCTAAGGCTAGAATTGAGCTTGAAATCAAGCTACCACAGGCGGCCATAAGAAAGGGCAAGAGGAAAATAGCCAAATTGAAAACTTCTACTGGTTCTCTTATGCTCACCGAGGGAAAATGTGAAGATGAAGAAGGAGAAGAAGAAGAAAGAGGAGAAGAAGAAGAAGGTGAAGAAGAAGGAGAAGAAGAATCTGCAGAGGAACAACCAAAGAAGAAAGGTAAGGTAATCATTACCAAACCCAAGAAGAAGCCTACTGCAGTATTCACCAGAAGAACTAGGAAAGGTAAGCAAGAACCTATACTAGTTAGGCCTGCACCCACATTCGAGCAAAGGATCAAAAAATTGGAGGAAGGAGCTGGCATCACAAATTTCAAAGCATTGAAATTTGAAACTAGAACTGATGTCGAGAAAATACAGATTGAGGAATTGGTACTCAGCAAGATGGGTAAATGGAAATACTCCCCAGACTAGATTGCCCCTCAAATCTCAAAAGAACTACTGGAGAGATTCCAATCGAGATGGGAGTTAGCCACCCAAATGGTAAAAGATATTTATGAGCAATCTCTGAAGAATCTCCAACCAAGTCTCACTAGAGCAGAAGTAAAAGTTGAAATGAAAAACCATGAAGGTAAAATGATGATCAGATTCCACACTTGTTTGATTTTGATTAAAGACATTGAACATGTTGTAAATGATGCTACAAACATGTGGAAAAACATCTATCATCTACATAAGCCCAGTGTAGACCCATTAGTAATCAAAGATGATGACATCAACAGTGATGATGAGCTTGATAGCACTCCATCCGTCACAGTCTCACCAAGAGAGCTGCATGCACTGCTGGAAGATAAGGACGAAGAAGACAAGGAGGAAGAAGCTGAAGAGGTAGATGACCCTCAGAAAATTGCATAAGCAATTATTGCATCCCTTCCTCACTCTCCTCCTAAAACTATGATATCATCAAGGTTGGAGTCAGCTTCAGCAGGTTTGGTCACAACTTCATCAGATATATCATCTGCACCTGCCACATCTCAGCTCCAAGTATCATCAATGGAAGTGTCTACCACTTCATCTATCGAGCTGCATACCTCCACCTCATCTACTGAGCTACAAGCAACTTCTTCAGTTACTGAGTCATTCACTGCAACTGTAGACACCTAAAAACCTTTAGAAAATAAAGTATTTTTATTTTCTGAAAAATTCCTGATGACATCACCATTTATTAATTAATTAATTTATTTTTATGCCATTAAATCCCTTTATCTTAATTAAAAATATTTAATTAAGGAATCCCTCCCAAAAATGTTTAAATCTTATTTAAACATTATTTTCTTATTTATTAATTATTTAATTAATAAATTGACCAAAAAACCCAAAATAAATAAAAAATTTATTTTTTGCCCAAAACTTGGCCAATTTTCTTAAGACCACTAACCTCTTCCAAAATCTTCTAATCCTTCTTTAATTTTGATTAAAGGCTAATCCCATCATTTCCTACCCCTAATCCCAACTCAAAATATTTAATTAAGATTAAATATTAATCCTCATGTTTATTTAAAAAGTTTTAATAAATATCTCCTTAACCCAAACCCTTGAAATAAATAAAACTTTATTTATTTCCTAAAAATCTAATCCTAAGAAGTTCTAGACTCTTCTAG
Organism: Cupressus sempervirens; assembly: GCA_028749045.1. NCBI lineage: Eukaryota > Viridiplantae > Streptophyta > Pinopsida > Cupressales > Cupressaceae > Cupressus > Cupressus sempervirens. The sequence goes on from CM053791.1 coordinate 723,738,403, forward strand.
AAAGTCTTCATCCTCATCCTAGGAAATTCTAGACTATTCTAAAAAGTCTTTATCCTCATCCAAAGTCTAGACTCTTCTAGAAGATGTCTTTAAACCTAATCCTAATCTCCTCCTAACCTTGTCACATTCCCTAAACATGGGTTAAAACTTACTAACCCAAGCCAAAGTTAACAAATATCTCCTCCTTCACCCACCCTCATTAAATGCCATCCACTTGCCTATCCCTAAGCTAATCCTAAACCATCCTAATCCATTCTCTAATCATTTGCACAAGCCTAAGCAAGCTTAAAACCCTCCTAATCAAGCCCAATTCGAAATTGCTCTCATCTCCCTCAAAATATCTCAACCATAAAACTTTATGAAGCCCACTAGGCCATAAATGACTCTTCCAAGCCCTTTTATTGCTCTTACAAGCCATTATGAGGGTCTTTATGAAGATTTTATCCCTTGAGCCTCCTTTGTTGACTCATCCTTCCCCTTTCCTCCACCCTCTCACCATGTGACATATGTCACTCCTTGATTGGCTATAAGGAAGCACAATCCATGTGCTCTCCTCTCATGCAATCTGAGCCTTCCATAAGCTTTTTCCCATCCTTTCATCCTAGCCCTTGATCCCTCAAGCCCTTTGCCTATTTAAGGAATCCTCTCCCAAGCTATTTTATCACAATCCATCAAGTAAAGTTATAATGCCATTTTGAAGCCAAATCCATACTTTTGCATGCATCCACACCAAAAATCTCAAAAATCTCCATTGAAGCTAGTTTGAAGCTTGAGCATACATCCCAAAACCCTATCAAATAGACTCATCCCTAAATCAAGTGACCATCCTAATTGGGAGAGCCATTCCATGGCTCATATTCTCATTTGAGAGTTTCACTTTGTCTCTCATATATGTTTTGTCTTTTATGCTAGTTAATGCTTTTTTTTCTTGATAGATTAGTATTACTTGCTAACATATTTCTCATATACATTTTGGCACGCCCGGTGGGACCCCACTATGGGTCATTTAGTCATCCATTTTAATCTATATGTTTTTTTTCCTAACCATCTAATGTTTGTTGTTGTTTGAGTGTGTTGTAGGGTGTTTTGCTTATTTTTGCAGGTTAAAGAACGCACTTAGGAAGAAGAAATGCCATCTAAAAATTCAAAAATAGCAAAAAATTCAAAAAATTTTGGAAAAAATTCGTGTTTTTCAGCTTTTTTCGCGCAGTGTCATCTTCGCAGTTTGGCATCTGCACCTGCAAACTATCATCTTTGCTGGCTACTTTGTCGTCTGCGCAACCAAATCGACGTGTTTATAATTTGGCATCTCTGCTTGGTTTTTTGTTGTCGACGCCGCCACTAGACTGTCGTCTGCGCATCCTCAACTGTCATCTCCTTAGATCCGCGTCTCTGCCAGCTACTCTGTCATCTTCGCAACCAGTTTTGTCATCTCTGCCGCTGCCAACTCAAATTCGCGTCTGCGTAAATCGACGTCTCCGCTTGTCATCTATTTTTTGCGCCGCAAATCTGACCTATCGTCTCCGCTCTGTCGTCTCTGAATACTAGTGTCTTCGCATTTCAGTGTCTTCGTAGTCTGGCGTGTTTGCTTGATAGACTGTTGTCTCTGACTGTTTATGTTGCATTTCTATTTTAAAATCTTTATTTTTTCACTTTGTAGTGGTTTCATAGGATTTAGACCATTTTAAACATTTTTGCGCATAGGAAAAACAACAAAAAAAAGTTAAATTTTTTTTTCCCATAGTTAAGCTTTCCTTTTGGAAGATTTTGGGTGACTAATCAATTTTCTTTTTTGTCTTATTGTAGGTTGGAGCAACAAACTCAATCATGTTTTTTAAGTTTTTCGTGGAATGAAATTGCATGTTTAAACACGTTTTTCCTTTGAATGTATGTTGCTCAAACACAATCTTGAATGCAAGGGTTTAAAATCAATCTTTCTTGGAATGCATGCTTAAAACAACAAATCCAATCTTGAATGCCAAGGATCAATTAACCATTGCAATATCTCACACTTCCAATTTGGGCTTAAAACACTCTAACACAATCTTGAATGCCTAACAATCAATGAACATTACATGGTTTTAACGCATCTCAATGACGCTCGCATTTCTTACATTGACGAATTCTCGATTTCCATTATGTTGATGACGCTGTCAAGTTGGAATGAACATTGTATGCCGTAAACACGAGTGTCTTCAATCATAGCTTACAAAATCTAAATCATCAATTGGAAAAGAACTCTACTTTTTAGCCCAAGGTCGTCCAAGTCTTCTCTCCCCTTGTCGTCTTTCGAGGCCATCTTGGGTGCATAAGACTAGGATCCAAAACCTTGTTTTTAGTTTTAGGAGGCCTTCTTGGGGATTTCATCACCCTTTGGACGACCTCAACTCGAGTGTTCCGGCAGGGTATAAAAATCGGGAGCTGAATCGAAAGACACCTCTCTTGGGATCAAAATTCTGTCACTCGGGCTAAGCCTCAAGGAACTTTATACCCTTGAGAAGTGAAAGAGGAGAAGTGGGTTACCGCTCCTCTCGGCTGTGTGACATCTTTTTGGTTTCATCTACGGATATGGGCCTCACGTACCTTGCGTATATCGAGGACTGCCTAGCTAAACCATATTTCATCCTTGTAGAAATCTTCCTAGGATGTTGGTGTGTTTAATGTGCTTGCTCCAAAATTTTGTCTGCTTGTTTGTTCATAGCCTTTGAATGAATGTTTGCCAACTTTGGTCAAAATCCCAGAAAAGAAAAAATCTCCTAGCTCAAGGCATACTTAGTGTAGCCACTGCCTCATCAGAAAATCATCCAAGCTCCCCCACTGCAATTGAATCTATCTAGTTCCTTGCTTTAGAACAATCCCAAATCCAAAGTCCATCCAAATCATCCCCCCCAGCCAACTAGCAACCCAATCCAAAATTGCACCCAAGCCTTTAAAGAGTTGTTGTCACTCTGCTAGAATTTGCTATCCAATCAGTCTGACCAATCCACCAATCTCACCAAGGTTATCCCTTTGACAGAGCTTTGTCTAGGGTAATCTAGCTTTGTCGCTTGTTATCCCTCATCACCTTGAGCTAAAGGTTGGGATCCACAAGTGGTCAATCTCGTGTCATGCCCATAGGATCATTAGTCTATCCTTAAGTTGACACAATCTCCACCAATCTAGTGCATAGGAAAGAAAAACTTTCACTTTTTGATAGCATGCCCTTGAAGTCTTCCATCCACAGGAAAGCCAAAATCTCTAGCCAATCCTCCTTAGGTTTGTCATACAACTTTGAATCTCCCTAGGAAATCTTTCATCAGCCAATCCAAAATCTAAGCTTAATCCAAATCCGACCATGAGCTTCCGTGTTCATCCATATGTAAGACCCCATCCCCATCAAACTCATTGTGAAAGCATGAAGTACCAATCCTATCATGATGTGTTTGGTTGTATTGTCCTTGCTACTGCCACCTCCTATTCCAATGATGATGAAGATCTTATGGACTATGAAGGGTATCTTGAGAGTCTTAGAAACATTCCACCAACCATCCCCCAAAATCCAAGAGTTATTCCAAACTATCTAGTCATGCCATCTAATATCCCAGCTTCTCCTCCATCACCCAATCAACCAAGCTTCCAATATCCCACCCCCATCACACTAGCTATTCCTGTCAATTAACCTCCACCTCCGACACACAAGTCTCCAAGGAATCTCCTAGAGAAAATACAAGAAAAGCAGCCTCCAGCAGTCGATAAGCCATGTCATCTAATCCAACCATGTGAAGTAGTTAGTGATAAAGCTTCCCCATCCATAACATCGTCTCCATCTCCCATAGCTACCATCCCCATACCATCCATCAAATTGCTTAAAATCCTTCCACTTCCCACAAGCATCAAAATCCCTACACCTATCAAATCCCTCCAAATCCTATCCACCTCACCTCCAAGCATTTCCAAAATCTCCCATAATGACCCTTATGCATCCATCTTCTACTCACCCATCTCCACTACTGAATCTCCCATCTATCCATCCACTGCCTTTGAAGAATCCATCCCTTCACCTCCTATCGCACTATCCACTCCAATCCAATCCTATCAAGATTCTGCCCAAAAGCATGTTGACATTCCCCAAAGCATAAGTGAAGATATCATCATACCATGTCTTCCATCCATAGTGCAGTCACTATCCCCTCCATCTCCAAAAACTCAAGCCATAACTCCTCTATTGAAGGATATCTTTTCATCTCATCAACTAAATCAAGATCCTATCCTACCATCTCCTCCGCTCCATGCTTCCATCTTACCACCTATCCAAGCTATTCCACCATCTATAATCTACCCTCTTGGTTCACTTACATTCATCCATGGTGGCCTCCTCTTAGCAGAAGAATTAAGAATAGTATCTCCCCATTGCAATACTTCTGATAAAACACTTCCACCATTTTCCGCAAGCAAAAAGTATCCTCAGCTAGTTCAAATGCTCAATTGATGACATTATCAAGGTCAAGGTTTAGGACCGCAAGAGTAAGGAATCATAAAGCCTATTATTGCACAAAATAATCCAGGATTTCATGGTCTTGGATATGTATCGAAAGGCTCACCACCTAAAGGTGTTGGTACACCACACCCCCAAAACAAGCCTATCTCCAAACCCACCATGCCAGCCTCCCATCACTCCTTTAAGAAATCTTATGTCATCCCCCCTCCACCATATTTGCAACCTAAAACAACCTACCATATCCCCCCTTCATCCGCTAAATCCATTTTGGGTCCCTATGTCCCAAAATCTACCATCCTCCATCCTCCTACCAGCCATCATTCAAATCCTATTCCCTCCATTCCTATGCAAGATCAGGAAAGGCACATATCAGGGCACATCATCCATCATCATCCCCCTACATGCTCTTCCATATCCTCTTCATCTCACAAAGCTTCTCCTAACCATCTTCCCAAAGCTTACCACAACAATGTAAATGCCAACTTCAAAATGCATAAAGCTAAAAATCCACATCCTAGAAAATCATATGTCTATTCTAAAAGATATACTCCAAAAAGGAAAAATCCAATCAAAGAATGCAAAACAATGCAAAAGCCTATGAAAAGAAAATCCAAAACCATGTGGATCCCAAAGAAAAAAGTTGAAACTCAATGCATAATGACATCCACCATTGCTAATCCTCCATCCATTGACTCATGTCCCCCATCTCCTAACTCCATCTTGGGTGCCTATATCCCCAAGCACGCTTTCGCAAATCCACCATCAAGCCCACATCTACCATCTATCCCCCATATGCTCTTTTTACACCTGTCCCAACATGTGCCAATGTTGATCCTGCAAGCATCTCCATCTCATGCTCCTTTCCAACCTTTTCATCCCTCCATTCCCTACCATCAATCCCATCTAATCCAATCTATTTCATAAATCACACATCCGGTGTACCAACAACTAGAAAAAAAATTGAACATTCCAATAGCTACTGAAAAATCCTAAGAAAAAAGGCCAAAAATAGCTGAAGAAAGCCAAAATCATTCCAGCTAAGTCCAAAGTCAAAAATTCAAAGTAATAAAGAAAAATAAAGCATCCACTGGTGAAAACTTGGCAATTCAAGTGCCTTGGACAAGTACCATGATGAAAACTTGGCAAACAAGCGTCATGCGTAATCCCGCCATCCCCAGCTTAGCCTATCACCCTCATGATTTTGGTCATCTCTTGACATCCAACTCCATCTTCCAATCTATCCACCTATCCTCCATCCTCCATCTTCCATCGCACACCATCCACTTATCTCCTGCAGCTTCAGCCAAACATCCCAGCTATCATCCATCTCCCTAGCCCCTTTAGCTTTTTCCATCCTAGCTTCAATCCTATCACATCCATCATAAGACCTCCTTCTACATGTTATCTTCTGATTGGGGGCACTATATTCCTTGAAGATCTTGTCTTGTCCATCCTCCCTTGTCATTGGTATCTAGCTCTAGGCTATCCTCATGCAAACCTAATGTCATCTCTTTATATCCATCATAATCCTAGCTATCTACCATCCTATCCAGCCATCTCATCCTGCTCCTCTAGCTATCCTTGGTCACAAAATCTCTCATCATCATTGGGATGTATCCTCCCCAAATCCATATCTTCCGCTATCACCCCATCCTTAGCTTTTGCATCTTGCACATCATCAAACCATCCCGCTATCTTATCATCCTGAGCTTTTCCCTACTTGTAACTATCTTGGTCAGCTTCAGCTTGTAAATATCTTTGTTTTTCAGCTTGTAAATCCTCTTTAGCTTAGTACCATTGTAGCTATCTAGCATTCGTGTCAGTTTGTCCTTGATTAGAATCTTGCACACATCGCACAACTCTTGGTTAGCTATCCCAATGCATCCTTTAGCTAGATCTCCTGTCAGCAAGGTGTTATCCTTCTTAGTTCAGCTTGCCAGACGCATCACTCATCCAAATCCACCAGCTTAGGTGCTCTCTGATAGATCCTTGTAGCATATAGCTTTCCTCATGTCTGATCTTGGTCTGTTAGTACCTCGTCCTACCCATCTCATTGGCAAATGATTCTCTTTTGGATTTTCACTTTCTTTTGATTTGGAATCTTTCCTTTTGGGTCTTGAAGTATCTTTTCCAAGCAATCTCCTTGTTCCCTTCTCAAGGTTGCCACAATCTTCCATATCATGGTATGCTACGAATGGGGCTATTAGAGCATAAGGTCTTCATCATGTCTTTTGTTTTTTTTTTCTTTTTTGCTTGTGGGTTACCTAGTGTCAATTTTGCACTGCTTCCTCTGGGATTCATGTGTGATGCTGGGGCAACCCTTGCGTGTTTGTTTCGAGTCAGTTTGTCAGTCCTCTGGATAGTTGTTGAACATGCCTTGATGTTCTTGGTAACCTTGGTAATTAACCAACAATCCTATAGCAAATCTAGTGCTCAACTACATGGTGGTACTTCTGTTTGAAGTATCCCCCCACTCTAAAAGCTTCAATGGTTTTCCTTCATCTCCATTATCGCCCATCCATATCCGTCATCCATCTCTCCTATCCCAGCTTGTGCATCAGTACCTCTTTGAATCACTTCTCACGCTTAGCTTTAGGGATCCACAATCCTAGTCTTAGGGATCCACCAATCAAATCAATCCACCAAGCCTCATCTTTCGAGATCCACAATCCTAGTCCTAGGGATCTCCGAAAACCCATCTTTTGCCAATCTGACTCTTTGAAATCCTATTGCATTAGCTTTTTAATTCCCTCATCCATCTCTCCATCTTGAATTCCTTTTATAGCGCTCTGCTCCTTCATCCTCCCCCCAATCCCAAGAGTCTTAAGCTTGTTTCCTCTTGTGCATCTAATAGCCCTTTATCATTCTCCCGTAGTGAGAGTTTGAGCTAATTCAGCCCCTTCTCTTAGGCCAATCTAAGTCTCCTTGCTCATCTCAAATTCTTGTACTTTTCAAGAAGTTGTCGAGCCTCATTTCTCTCTTCGCCACCTTCTTAAGGGGGCATCATCTAAGTCTAGTCTCTCCTCTTCTTATCTAAGACTAGGGCAACCATGTTGCTAAAACATCTTCCTTGTGTCGTCTTCATTCAAACTTTTTTGAAATAGTGTTGTCTCAACACTATGTCAAAGAGGGGCAAAAAATTGCTTAAAATCCATACCATCCATCAAATTGCTTAAAATCCTTCCATTTCCCACAAGCGTCAAAATCCCACCACCCATCGAATCGCTCCAAATCCCATCCACATCTCCTCCTCCAAGCATTATCCAAATCCCATATAATGAATCTCATGCATCAACTCCCATCCATTCCTGTCAAGATCTTGTCCAAAAGCATGTTGAAATTTCCTCCGACAGAACAACAGATCTCGCCATCCCACTTATTCCCCTACATGATCCACTTTTACCATCCCCTCCATATCTAAATCCTACCATCTTACTTACTCCATCTCAAGATCCCTTTCCCTCAGCCCACCCAACTCAAGATTCTATCCTCCCATCTCCTCTGCTTCATGATCATACATCTCCCATAATCCATGATGATAGATCCATCGAAAAAGAACTAATTATCATATCCAAAGCTCCAACTCCTTCAGCTAGTAATGGACTCACATCTTGTGTTCCAAATAATGAACATCATATTGAAAAAATAAATGAAAATGTATTTCTAGATGTTGGTATCCCCGCTATTCCTGCATGGTCCCAAGTGCTTCCATCTCCACCCCAAAGTTCCCATCCATCTTATTCCGCATCTATTTTGGGCCCTCATCCTACTCCTTATCTCCAACCCTCCATTTTGGGTCCATATATCCCTTATCTAAATCCCACACCCTTTCCATCCATTTTTGGTCCTTACATACCTAATATGAATCCTTTATCCCCTCCATCTATTTTGGGACCTACACCTTCCCCATTTCCATCTATTTTGAGCCCATATCCTTCCTTCCCTCCATCCATTTTGGGCAATTATATCCATCCATATCCTATGTTCCAATCTATCCTTCCATCCCCTCAAATCCACCAGCTAGATTATCAAAGGCACTCACCCTTGAATCCCTTCCAACCTTTAAACCCTATCACTCCATCAATTATCCCTCCATCTCCTCCATGCTTTTGTTCCCATCCCATGGCTAATAGAAGCATATTGGATGCCAAAATACAAAAGCATAAATCCAAAAATCCACAAAAATCCAAGTCTCAACATGTCCCTTCTAAAATACATGTTCAAAACAAGAAACATTTAATCCCAATCAAAGAAAAAGTCAAGAGGCCACAAAAGCCCAAGCTAAAAAAGTAAAAAATCATGTGGATACCCAATATGCTCATAAAAGAAATGCATCTCAAAGAAAAATCTCAATTGGCATCCATTCATGCTACTCAAAAAGGCTCATCCATCCATCCTTCATCCAAATCCCCATATAAGCATCCTTCATCCCACCAATCCACTTTTAGTCCATATGCTTCTTATCCTAAATTTCCCATCCTCCATCTTCCAACTCTACTTTTAGTCCTTATCTTTCTCTTCCTCCATTTTCTCCTCAACCTCACTCAAAACCATCTTTCCCACTACTTTATCACCTCTCAGGGTGTGTGCCAATGATGATCTTTCCATTTTCCTCATCCATTTACCCACAAGCCTTATGTCTTCGCATCCATTATCTGTCAAACTCTCACCCACCATTCCAATTGTTCAATCCAATCCTTTTTAATCCATCCTACCAAAATCTATGAGCCAAAAATAGCTAAAGAAAGCCAAAATCATTCTAGCTAAGTCCAAAGTCAAAAAGTCAAAAAAAAGTAAAGAAAAATAAAGCGTCCACTAGTGAAAACTTGGCAATTCAAGTGCCTTGGACAAGTACCATGATGAAAACTTGGCAAACAAGTGTCATGCGTAATCCCGCCATCCCTAGCTTAGCCTATCACCCTCATGCTTTTGGTCATCTCTTGACATCCAACTCCATCTTCCAATCTATCCACCTATACTCCACCCTCCATCTTCCATCTCACACCATCCACTTATCTCCTGCAGCTTCAGCCAACCATCCCAGCTATCATCCATCTCCCTAGCCCCTTCAGCTTTTTCCATCCTAGCTTCAATCCTATCACATCCATCATAAGACCTCCTTCTGCATGTTATCTTCTGATTGGGGGCACTATATTCCTTGGAGATCTTGTCTTGTCCATCCTCCCTTGTCATTGGTATCTAGCTCTAGGCTATCCTCATGCAAACCCAATGTCATCTCTTTTTATCCATCATAATCCTAGCTATCTACCATCCTATCCAGCCATCTCATCCTGCTCCTCTAGCTATCCTTGGTCACAAAATCTCTCATCATCATTGGATGCATCCTGCCAAATCCATATCTTTCGCTATCACCCCACCCTTAGCTTTCGCATCTTGCACAACATTGAACCATCCCGCTATCCTATCATCCTGAGCTTTTGCTTGCTTTTAACTATCTTGGTCAGCTTCAGCTTGTAAATATCTTGGTCCATCAGCTTGCACATCCTCTTTAGCTTAGTACCATTGTATCTATCCAGCTTTTGTGTTAGTTCCTCCTTGATCAGCATCTTGCACACATCACACATCTTGGTTAGCTATTCCAATGCATCCTTTAGCTAGATCTCCTGTCAGCAAAGTGTTATCCTTCTTAGTTCAGCTTGCCAGATGCATCACTCACCCAGATCCATCAGCTTAGGTGCTCTCTAATAGATCCTTGTAGGATATAGCTTTCCTCATGTTTGATCTTGGTCTATTAGTACCTCGTCCTACCCATCTCATTGGAAAATGACTCTCTTTTGGATTTTCACTTTCTTTCGATTTGGAATCTTCCCCTTTGGGTCTCAAAGTATCTTTTCCAAGCAATCTCCTTGTTCCCTCCTTAAGGTTGCCACAATCTTCCATATCATGGTATATTGCAAATGGGACAATCTGAGCGTAAGGTCTTGATCATGTCTTTTGCTTGTTTTCTTTTCTGCTTGTGGGTTACCCCGTGTCGTTTCCATGCTGCTTCCTCTGGGATTCATGTGTGATGCTGGGGCAATCCTTGTGTGTTTGTTTTGGGTCAGTCCGTCAGTCTTCTAGACGGTTGGTGAAAAGGCCTTGATGTTCTTGGTAACCTTGGCAATTAACCAACAGTCCTATAGCAAATCTAGTGCTCAACTACATGGTGGTACTTCTCTTTGAAGTATCCCCCTGGTCAAAAAAGCTTCAATGGTTTCCCTTCATCTCCATTATCCCCCATCCATATCCAACATCTGTCTCTCCTACCCCAGCTTGTGCACCCATATCTCTCATAATCAATTATCACTCTTAGCTTTAGGGATCCACAATCCTAGTCTTAGGGATCCACCAATCCAATCAATCCACCAAGCCTCATCTTTCGAGATCCACAATCCTAGTCCTAGAAAAATCTTTGAAACCCATCTTTTGCCAATCTGACTCTTAGAAATCTTGTTGCATCAACTTTATAATCCCCTCATCCATCTCCCCATCCTAGATTCGTTTTATAGCACTCCGCTCCTTCATCCTCTGCAATCCCTGAGATCTTAAGCTTGCTTCCTCTTGTGCCTCTGATTCTCCCTTTATCATTCTCCCGTAGTGAGATTTTGAGCTAACTAACCCTCTTCTCTTAAGCCAATTTGAGTCTTCTTGCTCATCTCAGATTACTGTACTTTTCAAGAAGCCATCGAGCCTTGCTTTCTCTCCCCGCCGCCTTCTTGAGGGGGCATCTCACGGTCTATTCTCTCCTCTTCTGCTCTAGCCTTGGGCATCTTATTTTCTTATCTTTGATGCCATGCCACTTGTGGCATCACATCAAAGAGGGGCAAAATGTAGACACCTAAAAACCTTTAGAAAATAAAGTATTTTTATTTTTTGAAAAATTTCTAATGACATCATAATTTTTTAATTAATTAATTTATTTTTATGCCATTAAATTCCTTTATCTTAATTAAAAATATTTAATTAAGGAATCCCTCCCAAAAATTTTTAAATCTTATTTAAACATTATTTCCTTATTTATTAATTATTTAATTAATAAATTGACCAAAAAACCCAAAATAAATAAAAAATTTATTTTTTGCCCAAAACTTGGCCAATTTCCTTAATACCACTAACCTCTTCCAAAATCTTCTAATCCTTCTTTAATTTTGATTAAAGGCTAATCCCATCATTTCCTACCCCTAATCCCAACTCAAAATATTTAATTAAGATTAAATATTAATCCTCATGTTTATTTAAAAAGTTTTAATAAATATCTCCTCAACCCAAACCCTTGAAATAAATAAAACTTTATTTATTTCCTAAAAATCTAATCCTAAGAAGTTCTAGACTCTTCTAAAAAGTCTTCATCCTCATCCTAGGAAATTCTAGACTATTCTAGAAAGTCTTTATCCTCATCCAAAGTCTAGACTCTTCTAGAAGATGTCTTTAAACCTAATCCTAATCCCCTCCTAACCTTGTCACATTCCCTAAACATGGGTTAAAACTTACTAACCCAAGCCAAAGTTAACAAATATCTCCTCCTTCACCCACCCTCATTAAATGCCATCCACTTGCCTATCCCTAAGCTAATCCTAAATCATCCTAATCCATCCTCTAATCATTTGCACAAGCCTAAGCAAGCTTAAAACCCTCCTAATCAAGCCCAAGTCAAAATTGCTCTCATCTCCCTCAAAATATCTCAACCATAAAACTTTATGAAGCCCACTAGGCCATAAATGACTCTTCCAAGCCCTTTTATTGCTCTTATAAGCCATTATGAGGATCTTTATGAAGATTTTATCCCTTGAGCCTCCGTTATTGACTCATCCTTCCCCTTTCCTCCATCCTCTCACCATGTGACATGTGTCACTCCTTGATTGGCTATAAGGAAGCACAATCCATGTGCTCTCCTCTCATGCAATCTGAGCCTTCCATAAGCTTTTTCCCATCCTTTCATCCTAGCCCTTGATCCCTCAAGCCCTTTGCCTATTTAAGGAATCCTCTCCCAAGCTATTTTATCACAATCCATCAAGTAAAGTTATAATTCCATTTTGAAGCCAAATCCATACTTTTGCATGCATCCACACCAAAAATCCCAAAAATCTCCATTGAAGCTAGTTTGAAGCTTGAGCATACATCCCAAAACCCTATCAAATAGACTCATCCCTAAATCAAGTGACCATCCTCATTGGGAGAGCCATTCCATGGCTCATATTCTCATTTGAGGGTTTCACTTTGTCTCTCATATATGTTATGTCTTTTATGCTAGTTAATGCTTTGTTTTCTTGATAGATTAGTATTACTTGCTAACATATTTCTCATCTGCAACAGCAGCCACCACATCAGAAGTATCTATTACTTTTGTAGTATGTACAGTAAGTTTTCCAGTTTGCTCTCCAATTTTGTCAACTTCAGCTACATCAGCACCAATTTTTGCACCAGTAAGCTCTTCAATTGTAAATATTCTGGTATGCACATCAATTCAAGGAAGTATATCAATTTTGGATACATTTAGCCCCTCTCTCAATCTTCCTTTAGTTGGTCCTTTTCCAATTTTGACAGCTAGTCCAATCTCATCAACTATTGTCTCTGTTATCAAAGACAAAGATGTTAGTACAGCAAAAAAACCAAAGACTCCATTAAAACTTCTGGTTACAGGCAAGGCAATTGATGAGGATGTAGACTTGGATACTGAAATTGTCATTCCAAAGATAGATACGGATACTACTTCAATTGATGAACTAAGACTGCTCAGTCAGCGCATTGAACTGAAGGCAAAGCAGAAACAACTAAGGAATGAGAGAGATAGAGAGTTTAAAATTATTGATGAAGCAAAAAATATATTTACAGAGGCTATAGGTGTTGATGTTGATACTTCTCAACACATTTTTCTATAATTAGAAGAGGCAGTCAATAAATTCAATGAGGACACCTCTGGTCAAGAAAAATTGATGGAGAAGGCAGAAAAAAAATTTGATAATAAGGTGCTTGAGCATATTGCTCAGCACATAGCAATAAAACAGGTTGAATTAACCACAGTTTTGGCCAACATTGAATTAACTAAGGAGATAAGAGAACAATTGAATAAGATAGATGAGGATCTGAAGGCAAGTGCACAAAACCTGAAGGTTGACCCCAATTCAACCTCAACTCATCACCTCAGAATCAAATTTTTGTCAGAAAAATAAGCAAAATTGTTGAGAGAAGAGTCAAGGATCTGATCTACATTGTTAGATATTCAGAATATGATACTTCCCATCATGGACACAATGCAAAAGCACATTTCCCATTCAAAAAAATTGATCCATGACAACAATTTCCCCGTTGGAGACCATGTCATTGAACTCTCTGTAGAAGTTCAGATAGCTCTATCCACATGCAAAATGCTACAAGAAAATTGGGACAAGACTCTGCAACTCATTATTTAGGTACATTCAGAGTTTATCTCACATTTTGGTGTTTCTATGTAAATACATTTTTTTTTTCTTTGGCATTATTGTCAAAAAGGGGGAGAAAGAGATACTCAGAAAGAGTTATTGGTGAGATAAATGTACAAAACGGACAAAGAGATACTGTTAATAAAATTCATATAGCTCATGTAAATATCTTGTGTATATTGTATGGGGGAGTCATATGTAATGAAGTCATGTATATTCATCATAATCAGTTGTCAGTATGTCAGATATTGTATATAAGTTTTGGCTCATAAGTGTTCTTGTCACTAATGTCAAAGGGGGAGATTGTTGGAATTATGATATATTTGTCATTAGTGACAACACTTATTTGATTTTGAATGCTTAGCGAGCTCATCACCTAGTCTACAGTTTACACTGAGCATTTAGTGGTTACCTTATAAAATATGTAGGTAAATAGTTGATACTGAGCACTCCTTTGAAAATCGAGAATATGGACAGTTTCACAGTATTTACCAAGTTCACAGTGGTTACCGAGCAATTAGTGTTTACCGAGTGATCAAGGTAAATGAAGCAATTAGTGTTTACCCAGTGATGAAGGTAAACAAAGAACTTAGTATTTATCGAGTAATCAAGGTAAACAAAGGAATCAGTGGTTACTGTGTAAACAAGGTTAATGAAGGAATCAATATTTACCAAGTGAAGAAGGTTATCAATAGATTCAATTTTTATCGAGTGACATAATATTCACTGATCACCAATGGTTACCAAGTTTCAAGCTACTTAGAATGATTAGTATGGACCATGCCTCTACTCTTACCGAGTGCATGATGATGTAGTGTATTGTAGTGGATGACAAGTATCAGAAGGTCACCGAGTTAGTTTGTGGAACTCGAGTTTTCTACCACCTGGCCAACTCAGTAATGCTTGTTCACTTGTGTTTGGTCGACCTTGCCAATGTAAATATTGAAATGGTATATATCATTTGAAATGATGAGATGTTGAATATCATTGGTTGTGTTGTGCTGCAATAATTTGAGAAGAGGGAAAGCGAATCATTAGCAGAACAAAGGAATATAGCAAGGTCAACATTGATGCAGAAATGATATATTTGTCACATTAGGTGATCAGAGCACAAGAATCTTATCACCAATTAGTTGCAATCAGATCCACTACTTCATCCTAACAGGTGAATCAATTTTCTAAATCCTTTAACAAGGTAGACTTAACAGTGTTTTGTAAATCTCCTAACAGAGTACATACTTCATTGTATGTTTGTAAATCCTTTAACAAGGTGGATCTAGCAATCCTAATTGCTCCTAACAGGGTAGATCATCAGAAGTGATCATTGTAAGCCTTAACCAGCCAACTTTATACTGCAGTATTGAATTTTTGTGGGTATCATCCCCACCCCAGTTTTACTTTCTACTTGGAAGGTTTCTGGGTCACCAAATCTGTATGTTCATGTGTTACAAATGTTTATCTTTTCATGCATACAATAGATTAGATGGATAAATGGAAAAAATATTAGTATGTAGAAATTGAATTAAATTTTTAGAGTTACTGATTCACCCCTCCCCTCTCAGTAACCTTGTTAGTCTTGATTATCTCCAACAAATAGAACTATCACCAGAAGTGCAGATTGTAGTGCACACATGCAAGGTGTTGCAAGAGAATTGAGACAAGAATTTGGCACTTATGTTGAAGTTACATTTAAATTTCTTGTCACATTTTGGCATTATTGTATAGTATATATAGCTGAAATATTTGGCATTAATGTTAAAAAGGGGGAGAAGATTGTAGAAAATATATATTGTGTATAGGGGGAGAAGATTGAAGATTGTAGATAAGATTATATATCAGATATGAAAATATGTAAAGTATACTATATATTATCTATGGGGGAGCATTCCCATATTATTCATGTACAAAACCGATTTTGAAAAATCTCAAAAATAGTATACTCTAGCAAGTTGAAGTCATAAGGTGATGGATAAAGGTGTTAATGAACATTTTGAATTTAGTTTTGACTGATAAGTGTTTTTGTCACTAATGCCAAAGGGGAAGATTGTTGACATTACATTCATGTTTGTGACATTACACTCATGTTTGTTATTAGTGATATACACTTATTTAGATTGTAAGCATCTATTAAGCATATTGTATAGTTAACAGTGTTAATTGAGCATTTCTGACTCTATCGAGCTCTACATTTGCTACCGAGTCCCTTGAACAATTTTAGTTTGAACCGGGTGTCTTATTGTAGACCGAGTCATGCAATGGTTACCGAGTTCATAGTTGATGTGATGAGAGTCTTGTGTTAACTGAGCTACTTAGTGTTAAGCAAGTGATTCAATTTATATGCCAAGTTTTACAGTATTTTTCGATTCACTAGAGTAGACCAAGTTCAAAACTACTTGAAAGTGATTAATATGGATCAAGCTTCTACATCTACCAAGTGCATTACTATGCTAAGCATTGACAATGGATATCAAGTAATAGAACCTTACCAAGCCAGTCTTTAGAACTTGAGTTCCTGTAGTATGGGCCAACTTTGTGTATTTTGTGTAAACTTGTTTTATGGCCAACTTTGTAATTTGATTAATTAGATTGGTATATATGGAATGCATTGTCACATCCAAAGACATAGAATGTCAAAGGAATGAAGTAAGTAGAAAAGAGTAGAAGAACAAAATATAAGGCCACAAGCAGTATAAGGAGAAGCAAAGATCTATCTATCATTGCAAGGTGATTTTACACTCAAAGGTATCTCATTTAGCAAACCAAGTTGCAAATTAGAGATCAAGCTACTGTTTCATCCTAATAGGTGGAACAGTCAAATCCTTTAACAAGGTAGATCTAATAGTCTTATGTAAATCTCTTTATCAATTGCATACTTCATTGTATGTTTGTAAATCCTTTAGCAAGGTGGACCTAGTAGTCCTTATTACTCCTAACAGGGTAGATCATCATAAGTGATCATTGTAAGCCTTAATAAGCCAACTTTATACTACATAATAAATCTTGTAGGTATTATCCTCACCCTAGTTTTATTTTCTATTTGGAAGGTTTTTGGGTCACTAAAATTGTGTGTCAAAAGTGTTATGTGTGGTTTAATATTTTGAGTTTCTCTTACATGCAATTAAATTAGAATACACATGAAGGATTAATTTCTAATCAAGGATTAAATTTTATAAATTACTAATTTACCCCTCCCCTCTCAGTAACTTAGCCTATTATAATATTTCCAACAATTGGTATCAGAGCTTTTTTTGTTCTCACAAAAAAATTTAACAGCTTGAGCAAAGATCAAAGGCTCTAGAAATTTTCAGACTTGACAAGGCTATTGACAATGAGAAGCTAGATTTGGAAATGACTATTACACAACTTAAAAAATCAAAGGAGCAACTCTCTCAATCCCTGAAAAGAAGAAAGGATCTTGCAATCCATATGAATGACCATCTCTACATTGAAGAAAGAATTGAAGACATCCATTTAGCAGGCAGTTTAGATGAAGCCATTGAAGTAATCAAAGAACTATTAGAAGAGAATGGTTCACTTCAAGAAGAAGTAAGAAAATTAAGAAGAGAGCAAGAAATTTAGTTAGTAAGACTATGTGAAGTTATGGAAGAGAAAAACAAGATAAAAGAAGTGATAGAAGGAAAGAAAAATGAAATTCAACATTTATCCCTTCATCAAGATGACTTCATTAATCAAATCACCAATGCAAATGAAGAAATCATGAATCTAAGATTAGAGAATGAAAGATTGTAGAATGATTTAAACACTGAAAGGGGAACCAATGAAAGGATGATGAAATCTCAAGTAGACATAAATCAGTTGAATGAACAAAGTCATTACATACAAAAAGGAAAAGTGGGAATTAGATATATAGAAGAAGGTGAATCATCCAAGCAAGGAGCTCAAAAGAACCAAAGACCTACTTACAGTCACTATGGTAAGATAGGTCATACATCAAATAAATGTTGGAGCAATAAGAAAGAAAAATTCAATGGAAAGTGCTACAATTCCAATCAGCATGGTCATAGAGCTAATGAATGCAAAGAGAAACCTAATTTGAAGGCAAATGTCACAAATGCAATAAGCATGAGCACAAGTCCATCAGAATGTAAAGCTAAGATACTGAACCCAACAGAACAAATTTCAAAAGCTATATTTGGTTGGGACTATAACACTTGGTTCATATGTCATTACTATGGGGAATTTGGACACATTGGAATGAACTATGTAAAGCATCATATGAGGACAAGAGATACTACTAGAAGACGCTTCATTTGTATAGAACTTAGTCATCTTGCCAAGAACTATATGAATACTAATAGAATTGAAGATGAAAAGAAGGAAAAAGATGATAACATCATAAAGCAGATGAGACAACAATGGGTCACAAAGTGTACTAAGAATACAAGTCCTAGAAATGATGATGTCTGAGAATTGGGTGACTCTAGCATATCCACTTGATTTCTCAAAGGAGAACTAGAACTAGGATACTAAAGAAGACATCTAATATCAATTCTAGTTGATAGAATGAAAGATCCATATCAACATTCAAGATGCAAAGGGATCACTGAGAAAAAGATGGCAATCACTACTGAGTTACTATCTTACCAAGCAAGGTCAGGAAAAATTAAATTTTGTGTGGTTACCGAGCATTCAATGTAAGCGTAGTGGATGACATCTATCATTTGAGCAAACAATTGTACCATGCATTTATGGAAAAAATTGATAAAAAGGGTGAAATCAAAAGTATTTCTCACCATGAATTTTTGAGAGGTATCTGTGTAGGTGATCTTTCGAGTGTTTAAGTGATTTGAGCAAATTGTTACTAAATTTTTTTGTATTCTCTGAAGCCCTACTGAGTGAAGATGGCATCCACTAGCAGCAAATCAAAGAAAGGTTTAGATATGTTGGTTCAAGGTATGGAATGAAAGGCATTGGACTTCAAGTTGACTCTTGCTATTGCGAAAACCTTAGATCTAAGTGGAGTGTAGTCATAAATTCCACCAAAGGTACCATTAATCCATGATATTCATTCACATTTTAAGTGTTCTATTCAAGATATCAATACATTAGAAATGGATGAAACCCTTGAAAATTTATGTGTCAATGGTGTGTTGAAACTGGAACATCAACATCTTGAAGCAAAAGGTTTAACTCATGTTTCACATATGCCATGAGAGTTCCAAATAAAATGGATAAGATATATTCTTAGTCATGTGCAAAATGGTTAGCTATAGTTGGAACAACCAATTTTAATAACTAAGAAGATGATCTATCAGATCACTGGCCTTTCCATGTTGACAAAAGTGAAAACACCCAAAACCCTAGGTTGGGTTGAATTGGAGAAGAAAACCCTTGCCAAGTGGGATGGAAGGGGAATGAGGATAAGCTATGTTTCTGACATGGAACTCAAATTTGGGATAAATGTAATTGGTCACAAGATTTAAAGTTTGAGCAGATTGAATAACATATCATGTGAAGTAGTGGACCTAGCATACAAGGTGGTTAAGAATAACTTGTCACTTGACCTTGCCAAGTTACTACTGAACCAATTCAACAAAAGCATGGAAAGCATTAGAACTTCCAAGAACAATCAATGTATGTTTGATTTAATCCTAACTTGTCTATTCTTTTATATTAAAAAGTTTTCCCATCAAAAGATACAATAGTTTTGAGGAAGGATGTACCTATTCTTTATCAGATTAATGAATATATTATTGAAATGAGAGAAAACTATGCAAGTATCATGGATAACTGCTTTGATGCATTCAAAGATAAGATGAATAATAGGTTCAAAATTCCCAAAAAGTTAGTTGATGATTACAAAGATGATATTTGTTTCATGGTTGATAGTGACAAAGTATACATTCAGGTAGTTAGGCCAAGGATAGTATGGGTAAAACCTCTAGGATATGAGGTAAACATTGATGAAACTAAAGACATAATTGAGGCATTAATCAATGATCCTATTGATCCTAAAGCTACTTACTTTGGAACCTATCATGAGGCAAAGGCCATAATAGAACTAGAAATAAAACTCCCTCAAGTAGTCAATAAGGGCAAGAAGAGAATTGCCAAACTAAAAACCAACACCATTCTTCTTTTGAATGAAGGCAAAGGAGAAGATGAAGAAGAAAAAGACAAAGAGAAAATAAAAAATAAAGATCAATTGAAGAAGAAAGACAAGGTAATTATTACCAAGCCTTTCAAGACATCTTCTGGTGTGTTCACCAGAAGATCATCTAGGAAGAAATCAAACAAAGAAGGAGGAGATATAATCTTCAAGAGACCTCACCCACCTTCCAAGAAAGAATGAAAGAATTGGAATCAGGGGTTGGGATAAATAAATTAAAACCACTGAATTATGAAACTAGGATTGAAAAGGAGTAAAACAAAATAGAAGATATGTTAATATCTAAAATGGGTAAGTGGAAGTACTCCGTAGACAAACTTGCTCAATAGATTCCAAATATTCTTATGCAGAAGGTCAAACCAAGATGGGAGAATGATATGAAAATTACCAAAGACATTTATGAGCAGACCATAAGGTAACTCATGCTGAATTTAAATGACAAGGAGGTAAAGGAATCTCTAAAGAAGAATGAAGAAAAACTTACTTTGAGATTCAACACTTGTCTTGTATTGTTAAATGACATTGAACATATGGTAAGGAATACTACAAACACTTGGAAGAACATTTATTTTCTTCACAAGCTGAGTGATTTTGTAGTTAGTGTCAGTGACAAGGAGGACAATGATGATGTACCAAAAAAGGATGAAGAAATTGATGCTAAAGAAGTCACTCATTTTGACAATATAGATGATGAAGAAGAATAAGGGGTAGGAAGCTACTGAGGAAGATTTACCAGATGTGAAAGATATTGAGAAAATTGACCCAGTAAAAATTGCTCTAGTGGTCATATCCTCACTTCCTCATTCTCCAAGAAAATTTATGAAAACATCAAGCCTAGAAAAAGCTTCAGCAAGATTGATTGGGACAAACATAGTTGGCACAAGCGCTCAATCAATCTTTGCACCTATCTAGCTCAACACCACATTAAGTAAAGTGTGAAGCATTTCATCTACCAAGATGACAACACTTTCCTCTTCATCTATTTTGCTAACTTTAGGTATTTCTACTATTGGTACCTCAGGAATAAGTATAGTATCTACTTTTTTGGCAAGACCTACTATTTCTACAATTGTTTCCATTCCTAGCATGCAATTAATAAGTGCAAATATAGTTGAGACAAAGCCTGAATTGAGCACAAGATTTTTGAGTAAAGGAAAAGAGAAAGAAGAAGACATAGATCTTGATGAGGAGATTGTCATTCTTAATTGGGATATCTCAAATCTCAATACTGATCAAATGCAAACATTTGGAGAACTTCTTTAGAAGAAAGCTAAGTAGTAGAGGCCTAGAGAGGAAAGGAACAAGGAATTCAAAATAATAGAAGATGTAAAGAATATCCTTAGAGAGGCTATAAACATAGAGGTTGATACTTCTCAGCCAATTTTGAATTAGTTAGTAGAGGCAGTCCAAAGATACAATGAAGATCTGAAGGGACAAGAGAAATTGTTGCAAAGAGCTGAGAAGAAGTTTGAGAATAAAGTTTTGGAACTTATTGCTTGACAAATTGCTATCCATCAAGTAGAATTGTCTACTATTCTAGGCTCATTGGAGACCTCCTGCAACAATGCATCTTCAGTATTTGATAAACTCTATGATACATCAATTTTCACTAAGGAAATAAAAGATAAATTGTCAAAAATTGATGAGGATCTAAAGGTAAGTGCATAGTAGTTGCAACTTGACCTGAGTTCAAGCTCTTCCCACTTCAACAAGATTAGATTTCTAACTAATAAGCAAACAAAATTTCTAAGAGAAGAGGCAAGAATAAGAGATACATTGAAATATATTTAGAACATGATTCTCCCAAACATGGCTGAATTATAGAAACACATTGCACATGCTAAAATGCTCATCCATGACAACAACTTCTCCATTGTAGATCATATGATAGAACTATCAACAGAAGTGTAGATTGCATTGCACACATGCAAGGTGTTGCAAGATAATTAGGAAAAGACTTTGGCACTTAGCTTGAAGGCACATTCAAATTTCTTATCACATTTTGGCATTACTGTATAGTATATATAGCTGAAATCTTTGGCATTAATGTCAAAAAGGGGGAGAAGATTGTAGAAAATATATATTGTATAAAGGAGGAGAAGATTGAAGACTATACATAAGATGTATATATCAGATATGAAAAGATGTAAAGTATACTGTATATTATGTATAGGGGAGCATTACCATATTATTCATGTATAGAAATACATCTCTTACAAAGCCAATTTTGAAAAATCTCAAAAACAGTATACTCTATCGAGATGAAGTCATAAGGTGATGGATAAAGGTGTTAATGAACATTTTGAATTTAGTTTTGACTGATCATTATTTTTGCCACTAATGCCAAAGGGGGAAATAGTTGACATTATACTTATGTTTTTTATTAATGACATACACTTATTCAGATTATAAGAATCTACCAAGCATATTGTATAGTTAACAATGTTAACTGAGCATTTTAGACTCTATCAAGCTCTACAATTGATACGGAGTCCCTTGGACACTTTTAGTTTGCACTAAACATCTTAGTGTATAGTAAGTTGTGCAGTGGTTAACAATTTCATAGTTGATGTGATGAGAGTCTAGTGTTAATTAAGCTACTTAGTGTTAAGCAAGTGATTTAGTTTATATGTTGAGTTTCACTGTATTCATTGAGTCACCAGTGTAGACTGATTTCAAGACTACTTAGAAGTGATAGTATGGACTGAACTTCTATGTCTACTGAGTGCATGACTTTGCCAAGAATTGATAATGGATGCCAAGTATCAGAACCTTACCAATCCAGTCTTTAGAACTCGAGTTCCAACAACATGGGCCAACTTTGTGCATTTTATGTAAACTTGTATTATGGTCAACTTTGTAATTTGATTAATTGAATTGGTATATATGTAATGTATTGTATTACATCCAAAGACATAGAGTATCATAGTAAGTAGAAAAGAGTAGAAGAAAAAAGTACAAGGCCATAAGTAGTAAAGGAGCAACAAAGATCTATCTATCACAACAAGGTGATTTTACACTCAAAGGTATCTCATTCAGCAAATCGAGTTGTAGATTAGAGATCAATCAACTATTTCATCCTAATAGGTGGATTAGTCAAATCCTTTAACAAGGTAGACCTAATAGTCTTATGTAAATATCTTTACCAAGTGCATACTTCATTGTATGTTTGTAAATCCTTTAGCAAGGTGGGCCTAGCAGTCCTTATTGCTTCTAATAGGGCAGATCACTAGAAGTGATCATTGTAAGCCTTAACAGGCCAACTTTATACTACAATACTAAAGCTTGTGGGTATAATCCCCAACATGTTTTACTTTCTATTTGGGAGGTTTCTGGCACACCAAAATTGTGTGTCAAAAGTGTTACGTGTGCTTTAATTTTTTCAATTTGTCATGCATGCATTTAGATCATAATACACATTAAGGATTAATTGCTAATCAAGGATTAAATTTTATAAGTTATTGATTCACTCCACCTCTCTTAGTAACTTAGCCTATCATAATATTTCCAACACAACCCATGAAAAATTATCTAAAGCAACAAAATCAATCTCTAGACCTAAAATAACCAAGATCCACTAGAATGCAAAAAAGAAAAATACTAAATGGGATGTGCTAGAATAGAATCTAGAAAATAGAATGTCTCAAGATATGTATCCTAGAGTACAAAATATAACCTTTGACTTTGATTGTATAAATTGGCAACCAAAAAGCATCAAAAGTCCAAATAAACTACATCATCACAATGGGCTCAGAAATAACTTTCCAACAATATCTTGTTTGCAAAAAACAATGTTCAGATGAGAAAGTTCTGACCAAAAAACCATATGTAGGTCAAAAAAGAGTTAGAAGGGTAAAAAAATAGTTGCCTTGGGATCCACACCAAAATGCTTCAGGAAGTGTGCTCAATAGTACCAAAATTTACTCAAGAAGCATGATAGTTTTGTATCAAAATTGTCTCAATATGTAGGTAGAAAAATTCAACGTGTCGAAAAAAATTGATTTGCATGCAAAAAAAGTTGATTTGTGTGCCAAAAAATCTTGATTTTGTGCCAAAAATTCTTGATTTTCAAGAAAAAATCTCAATTTTGTGCCAAAAATCACATAATTATCATCTTGGGAAGTGTGCCCAATTTGGGAGCAATATTGTTTGCCTCATATTTTAATTGTGTTCAAATTGGACAAAGTTTATATGGAAATAAGAGTTTTTGGGCACAATGAACCCAACGGTGATGTCCGTTTGCGCTCAAAGTGACCCTCCAAATTTAATACAAAATAAATCTAAAAAATGAGACCCTCTGAAAGAAAATGAATAGATCAGAAAGCCAGGCCAAACTTCTCATAAATAGAATGATATGATGAAGATGTGGGGCTCTGATACCATGTTGAAGTTGATGAAAGATCAACCCCATAGCTCCCAAGAATCACCTACATGCAAACACCTGCCATAGAAAGAGAGAAGCAAAAGCTATGGAGGTTGAAATTCCCAGATCCATAGTTGAGACATTCTTGGTGGGTAAATTTTATTATTATTATTATTAAAAGTGAATGTATCAATTATTACAAAGAGATATATCCTTATAAAAGGAGATCAAAACCCTAAAAGGTAAAACCTAGGTTGCATGACAATAATTAATAAAAGATTAATTATTATATGCCCAAAGTTTAGCTTAACTAAACTAGAGAAAAAATGTGACTTAATAATTAAACCAAAATGATTTAATTAATAATCAAATACTTTATTACTCTAACATTGATAACATCCCACTACCACCATGAAGGACTGGCTAGGTAGTAACATCTTCTATCTTCTTAAACTATATAAATTGATAATAGAATAAAGCTTACTAACTTATCTGCAAAATCGTCGAGCATAACTTTGAAAAAATGGGGAGATCCATTACAAAATCATTTATCATGGATTTTTTAATGATTTTAACTTAGTTTTGACTCCATATGTTGCATGCTATAAAATGTTGTTGTCATGTTTCTTTTTAAAATAATGAAAATTAATACATTGTGTTAAGGCCAACAGGATTGAAAAGTAAATTCTTGGGAAAAAGACCAATCTTTGGCAACTATTGGGATAATAAACATTAAATTTTATTAAAAATTAACTTATTCTCCCCACTTAGTTGTAATTTAGGGTTAAGAACTCTTTTTAGAGGGTTTGGAAGTATTTTCGGGTCATCCTTGGACTTGATTTTTGTTCATTAATTTGTAGTTCTTTAGAGGTTGTTAAATCTGTGAAGAAGGAGACCCAAATATGGAAGTTTTTAGGTTTATAAGAAGGCTTTGGATATGATTTTTAGGCTCTTCCATGTGCAAGCTGATGCAGAGTTTACCTTTACACCAAACAATGCATATTTGTGGGTGTTTTGGATGCATTTGCAAGTTTATTTTGTAACTATTTGGTTTTTTCTTGTATTGCAGCCATTTTTCAATTATAATAGAGTAAAATTAGTGCATTGGGCTATGATTCTCTTGCTATGTGAGTTTTGATAGTGGTTTGGGTGTTCCTGGGCTATGAAATGTTATTTTGGAGCCTAGTGAGCTATGTATTTGAACTTCGGTTTGGACTTATTGTGTTAGCTCTTTTCAACACTTTGAAGTCTCATTTTATAGGTTATTTTTTATTAAGTAAAATAGGTTTTAATTGGTGCCTAAAACCCCATAATAAAAGAGAAAATACTAAATCAAAATCCATAACATAAATCATAATAGTAAAAAACTATAGGCCAAGGAAGGCTGGGAACCAATCCTAAGAAAAAATAGCCACTAAACGAGAAGGCAAGCCCAACCAAACTAAAAACTAGGGGAAAAATAGAAAATCCAGGAGAATAGATTAGGGCACCGTATCTTTGACCAGCTTAGTAGTCTCAAGTTCCAGCTTTTCCATGGTTTCTATTGCTTCAGTCATCAGTTGATTATCATCTAGAGTATTTTCCCTATCCCTCTTCCTCTTGTTCAATCTCACTTTATAGCTTGGGTTTTCATCTAGGGGGTTGGCATCCACTTTAGGAGCCTCGTTTTCCTCATTGACTATGTCAACTTTCCCGTTTGTGCCAACCTCCATCTGTAGACACCTAAAATTGTCCAAACACCCTTTTCCTAACCAATTAAATAGATATTTATTATTTATTTAATTATAGTCTTACCCTACTTACCCTACCTTTAATTAAAAAAAATTACATTTATTTAACTACATTCACCTTTCCTTGATTTAAATAAATTTAGGTTTATTTAAATCCTAGCCTATTTTCCCTCATGCCACTTACATCTTAACCCATTCAGTTTAATTAAGTAAATTATTTTGTTTACTTAATTAACCCCTTTTAATCCCACTTGGAATTAAATATTAAATTTAATCCTATTTGAGCACATGGATCCTAACTTAAACCCTCACCCAACCTTACCTTTTCCTAATCACCTTGTTAAACTCCCTTCTTATCCTAAGTGTGTGCTCACACATGTGTGAGGAACACTCACACTTCCCACACCCCTCACACTTCTCACACCTCTTACACATTTGTCCCCCTTCACTTACGAATCAAGGTGTCTCACACGTGTGAGAAACCATGCTTCTCACACCTCTTACACCTGTCATTGACCTATCACATCAAAGGTTTCTCACATATGTGTGAGCATCTTTGCCCCTTTAAATGGTCTAAAACCAGAATCCACATGGAGTCCACTTGGCCTCCACCTCATGGACACCTCATTGATCCTGAGAGATCCTAGCCCTTCATCTTGTATTGAATCTCAACCATTCATTTCATCTCATTTCTTATAAAAGGAGAACCCTCTCCTCATTTCCACAAGCACTATCTAGCCCATTATTATGCTACAGGATTTGTGAGCAACCACATCCCACAACAATGAAATCATCAACCACTTGGTGATTTTATGAGGTTTGCATTAGTGCTATTTTGAATGGTTTAAGCTCTTTTGTTTTCATGTCTTCATTATTTACATGTTATCCTTCATATTTGAGGTTTGCATGAATATGTAGGAATAGGCTTTAGTTGCTTATTGTTTATTCCTTTGTTACATTTTTATGCAATACATTTTGGCACGCCTAGTGGGACCCACTTCACGAGTTCAAACTAATCATCTAATGTGTTTTTGAAAGTATTTTGTGAGTTTAAGCTTGTAGGCTGAAGGCTTGCACTTGGAGATCAAGTTCCACGAAGAGCCTCTAATCAAGCCAAAAAGCCCACCATTGTGCTTGAAGCACACAAGAGAAGTCTTTTGACATATAACACCCTATATTTCTTATTCTCTATTTCCAAGTTGTAGGAGTGTATACACGTTGATTATACTTCTTTTTTAATAGGAAAGAAAAAAAAATCTCTATCATTGTTGATATATATATATATATATATATATAAGTTGTAAAAAAAAAGAGTGGTCAAAAAGTCTAAATGGAAAAAAATAAAAATAAAAATTGAAAATAAAATAAAATAAAATAAATAAATAAATAAAATTAAAAACTGTGTTGTTGTGCAGGTTGGGCACCTGTAGGCGCCACCACTAGAGGCACCCGTGAGCTCTTCCCCTGTGTCACCACCCTCCAACCCTCCTCTGTGGTCACTGCACTCCCTTTCAACCTGCCATTGCCAAGCCGTGAGTTGCATTGCTACTTCCTTGCAACTCCTCCCTCCCCACCCCGCGGCCATGACCTTGCTTCCTGTCCATAGCCCCAGCCCTGCTTCCCTTCCCTGGGTCTCACCTCCCACTTGGCCCCCATGGTTGCTGCCCACACAACACCCCCAAGCTACCTCCACTACCTGCTCTGCCACCACCCACACATCTCCACTTGCTTCCACCTAGCTTCTTTACAATGCCTGCCACTCACCGCTCACCACCATTGAAGCCCTGCCTCCCCATGCCCTACTGCTCCCTGTCGCTGCTTCCTATCGCCTCCACTCACTATCTTGCTCAAACCCTCTGCCACCACTGCATCCCATCACTAACACCCTGCTCAAGCCCTCTACCACCATTGCATCCCACTACTAACTCCTTGCTCAAACCCTCCACCACCTTGGAAAATTGCCACCTTCAAAACAACCACCCTCAAAATTGCCCTAAATTGCCACCCTCAGAATCATTGCCTTCAATACCACCCTCAAAACTGCTATCCTCAAAAATGTCCTCAAAACCAAGGTTTTTTTTTTTTTTTTTTCAAAAAAACAAAAGCAAAATTTCCCTGATATGCATCTAACCATCAAATTTAAGCCCTAGGTCATTGATGTCATCACTACACTAGGATTCCACATGCCCTTCTAGACCATAAAGAGTAGCCTTCAATTTTTTGCTCATAACTTGAGCACACGGACTTCGTTTTTGAAAAACAAAATATTGTCAGAAAGCTGATTCTAAGTCTATCGTGATGGTTTTGGTTTCATTAGATTTTGATGCTATTTATATCCTTATTTTTTCTATCAAAGACCAAACTTTTTTATTAACATTTTCATTGCAGGGTTGTTTCACGTTTGTCATACATTTTCAATGGCCTAACTTGTGGTTTTACAAGGATATTTTCTCACTTGTGCATTGAAGGTTGGAGAATTCTAGAAATTACTAACCATATTGCTTGCAGGTTTTGCTTAAAATTTGTTTTGGGAATGAACTTTTATGCTTAAAAACTTGTCTTTGAATGCATGGTTAAAACTAAAACAATTGAATTCAATCTTGAATGCCATAAGGAAATTGAACATTTTAGTGGAATGGATGATAGCACAATCTTGAATGTGTAAGGATCAATGAACATTGCAATACACATTTAGATTTGGTGCTTAAAATGAACAATCACTCAATCTTGAATGCATAATAGAATTTGATTCTTTCTGTATATGAGCAATGCTAGTATGCTAATAGAAACCAAATTTAAATAAAGCTTCTACAAACTAAACAAAATTCATAAAATTCAAGATAGACTAAGATGAGCTCTCAATTGAGAATATGAGCCATTAATGGGCTCTCTCAATGAGAAGCTCTCTTGTTGAGTAGCTTTGTCTAAATAGATAGGATGTATGCTCAAGCTTTATGCTTCAAAAAGGGCTTCAAATGGAGTTGGAATTTGGGTGTGAGTGTATGGTTTTGATGTAAAATGGCTTCTCAAAATGGCATTATGACTTTACTTCATGGATTGTGTTATTTTGCAAAGGGGAAGGATCCAATTTATAAGCAAGAGGCTTGAGGGATTGAGGGCTAAGATGCAAGGATGGGGAAAAACTCATGGAGGGCTTAGATTGCATGAGAGGAGAGCACATGGATTGTGCTTCCTTACAACCAATCAGGGAGTGACACATGTCACAGGGTGAGAGGATGGAGGAAAGGGCAAGGATGAGTCAACAAAGGAGGCTCAAGAGATAAAATCTTCATAAAGACCCTTCATAGGTGCTTTGTAAGAACATTGATGACTTTTTGGACTTTATAAAGTTTTGTGGTTGAAGATATTTGTGAGAGATACCATGAAATTCGAATTTGAGGGTTTAGGGGGGTTTTAAGCTTGCTTAGGGTTGAAAAAATGATTAGAGGAAGGGTTAGAGATGGCTTAGGACTAGGCAAGTGGATGGCAAGTGGATTGCAATTAATGAGGGTGGGTGAAGGAGGAGATATTTGTTAACTTTGGCTTGAGTTAGCAAGTCTTAACCCATGTTTAGGGAATGTGACAAGGTTAGGAGGGGATTAGGATTAGGGTTAAAGACATCTTCTAGAAGAGTCTAGGCTTTGGATGAGGATGAAGACTTTCTAGAAGAGTCTAGAACTTCCTAGGATAAGATTTTATGAAATAAATAAAGTTTTATTTATTTCAAGGGTTTGGGTTGAGGAGATATTTATTAAAATATTTTTAATAAACATGAGGATTAATATTTAATCTTGATTAAATATTTTGAGTTGGGATTAGGGGTAGGAAATGATGGGATTAGCCTTTAATCGAAATTAAAGAAGGATTCGAAGATTTTGGAAGAGGTTATTGGTCTTAAGGAAATTGGCCAAGTTTTGGGCAAAAAATAAATTTTTTATTTATTTAAAGATTTTTGGTCAATTTATTAATTAAATAATTAATAAATAAGAAAATAATGTTTAAATAAGATTTAAACATTTTTGGGAGGGATTCCTTAATTAAATATTTTTAATGAAGATAAAGGGATTTAATGGCATAAAAATTAATTAATTAATTAATTAATTAATGATGATGTCATCAAGGATTTTTTCAAAAAATAAAAATACTTTATTTTCTAAAGGATTTTTTGGTCAATTTATTAATTAAATAATTAATAAATAAGGAAATAATGTTTAAATAAGATTTAAACATTTTTGGGAGGGATTCCTTAATTAAATATTTTTAATTAAGATAAAGGGATTTAATGGCATAAAAATTAATTAATTAATTAATTAAATAATTAATTAATAAATGATGATGTCATCAGCAATTTTTTCAAAAAATAAAAATACTTTATTTTCTAAAGGATTTTTAGGTGTCTACACTTTCCTTATCAAATTTGCTTATGTTGATGACACTTGATTTACTTATGTTGGAAAACTCTTAATTTTTATGTTGACAATGTTGTCAAGTTGGAAATAACATTGTATGATATAAACACATGTGTCCTCAAAGTAGATTACAAAACCTAAAGTTTCATTGGGAAAAAATGCATGTCTTTTAAACCTCGAGGCCACTTATGTATTCTCTCCCCTCGCGCCTTTGGGTGATCTTGGGTGCACAATAAATAAGTGGTCTTGTTTTTATTTTTTTAGGAGGCTTGCTTGAGGATTTCATCACCCCTTGGGATGACCTCAACTCCAGTGTTCTGGTGGAGTATAAAAATCGGGAGGTGAACTGAAAGACACCACTCTTGGAAGTAAAATCTTACCACTCTTAGCTAA
This sequence comes from Cupressus sempervirens, assembly GCA_028749045.1. Lineage (NCBI taxonomy): Eukaryota > Viridiplantae > Streptophyta > Pinopsida > Cupressales > Cupressaceae > Cupressus > Cupressus sempervirens. Next base: position 723,769,324 of record CM053791.1, read on the forward strand.
GCCCCAAAGAAATTTATACCTTTGGGAAGTGAAGGAGGAGATTTGGGTTACCATCTCCCCCTGGCTGTGTGGCATTATTTCATTTCATCTATAGATTTGGTCCTCACGTACTTTGTGTATATCGAGGATGCCCTCTAGTTGATCCTTGTACATCCTAGTTGAAACCTCATAGGATTGTTGGTGTGTTTGAAATTCTTGAGTGTTTGAAATCCTCCCCAATTGAAGGGGACACACTAGCTACACTTGTCTTGTATATATTTCATTGCTTGATTTTGCATTCCAAATTTGAAAAAGCCAAAGATCATAAAACATAAAAATCCAAAAAAACATCATAAAAGTTCAAAAATCTAAAAAAATCAAAAATTTGAAAAACAACAAAAAAACAAGTCTTGATTTAAGTCCTCTTAGTCAAGTTGTCCACACCATTTCTTCTTTCCATCAAACTCATCACCCTCATGCATCTCTTGTATTAATCATTCAAACCATTCCTTGAAGTCTTAATCATCTCTATTCGTCCCAATCATTTCCTCATCTTCCTAATCATTCAATCTAATTCCTAATCTTCATCCTAGTCATGGTTCATACTCCACATCATGCTTCAATTCCCTCATCCAATGCTTCATACTCATGATTCTCAATCCAATTCATTGTCAAATTCAATCATTTCTAATCAATTCTTAATTTGATCCATTTACCTCTTCATCCATAATAAATCTTTCTAATTTCATCCATTCAAGTCTTCTTCTAATTCAAAATTTCACCAAATCTTCTACTTTGGACATAGGAGCATTGTCATGCACATCAAACTTTCCTTCAAATCCCACATTCACTTGTTTGCAATATCATAGGGTTTTTATCAAATCAAATCATACCCTCATCCAATCAATATCAATATCAAATAAAATCACATCAAATAAAATAAAATCAAATCCAATCCAATCAAATCAAATCAAATAAAATCCAATATCAAATCAAATTGAATTCAATCAAATCAATATCAAGTCCAATCCATTCAAATCAAATCAACACAAAGTCCAAAATTGCCTCTTGTCCCAAGTTTATATTCCATCCATCATTGAATCTTTTGTCACTCTTTGTCTAACATCCATGAATCCAAATTTTCTTAATAAAATGGTTGATGATTTTCAAAGACAATATCCTCAACATTTCATATCCAACTATAACACATCTACATATCAAATCCATCCTCAAAACTTCATATCCAACTCCAATCCATCTAATGTTCATTATTCTTCTCCTTTTTACAAGGGAAATCCACCTCATTATCCTTCAACTACATATGATTCCATTCACAACCCACACAATTCCTCAAACAAAAATGCCATTGCCACGGAAATTGAGGAAATAAAGAATACAATCTTGAGCGTAGGAAATCTGCAGCAAAAGTTTGCCTTCTTTGCCATGTGTCATTCATTTCCTAGTCATCATGTCCCATCCAACCCCAACCCTCCATGCAATTTCCCATACTTTGAGCATAATGTCAAAAACCATCATCCCAATCCCCTACACATAGTTCACCTTCACACAATCCTAATCCTTCAAAAACATCATCCCCATCTCATAAGGTGTATTTTTCATTATTCTTGGCTAAGTGTAAAAAAAAAAATGAAGAGAGCCAATCACCCAAAGTCATACCCCCAATTCCATCTCAAGACCTTCCGTCAAAGCATGTCATTATAGATTCCTCTTCTCCTCTAGATCTGAGCATTTCTTCATCACATCATTCCCTTATCCCTCAAGATCCATTTATCCCTCTTAGTCCATCTCATGATCCCCTTCCTAAACAAGATCAAGACATTCCATGTACCGCACACCTTACTGATTCCACTCCATCTCAAGAGTTAGCATCCATAGATCCTCCACTTCATGAAGATGCTACTTCCAATCCATCCACTAATACTCCTCCATGTCAAGATCAAATAACTCCATCTCATGATTCCATTCCCTCCACTTCACCTCATGATCCTATTCCATCTCATGATCCACTCATTCCACCACATGATCCTTTTTTAAGTCAAGATCAAAGCACCCCTTTATTTTCCTTTCATGATCCCACTGCATCCCAAGATACTATTATCCCTCATAATCCCCCTCGTGATCCTAATCCTCCACATGATCCTATCACACCTATACAATCCACTCATGAACCCCATATACATGGACTCGGATCTTGTGTTGAAAATAATAAGTATCCCATTGAAGAAATAATGTCTCAAGATGTTGGTACACCTTCCACTCCTTCCAAACCTAAAATTCCTCCATCCAAACCTAAATGTTCCCATCATCCATATTCCAAGTCCATTTTGGGACCTTATATCCATAATTTGCTTCCTTCCTCATTACCATCCATTTTGGGTCCTTATGTTTCAAAGCCAAGCCCTTCATCCCTTCCTTCCATTTTGGGTCCTTACGTACCTCCATCCACCATATCCATGTTTTCCATTTCATCCCCTCATGGTCCTATTAAAGATCAACAAGGGCACACATCCTTGACTTCCTTACAATTTTCACCATCCATACACTCTCCACCCCATTTATCTTCATGCACCCATACCATAGCCAATGGAAGCAAATTGGATGCCAAAGAAAAAGAGAATAAAGACAAAAATCCAAAAAAGCCCAAGGATCAACTTGTCCCCTCTAAAAGACATGTCCAAGAAAAGAAAAAAAATGATCCAAAATAGAACTAAAAGGCCACAATAGCTAAAAATATAAAATGCAAAAAATATGTGGATCCCAAAGCTACTTAATGTAGCAATGAATCTCAAAGAAAATTTCAAAATGGCATCCAATTTTGCTAATCCAAAGGCTTCCCACATTCTTAAATCATCCAAGTTTCTATTTTCAAAATCCATTTTGGATCCTTATATAACTAAATCCACCATCCTAAATCCATCATCTCCTTCATCCATTTTGGGTCCCTATATCCCAAAATTAAAACTCTCTCCTACATATCCTCCAAAATTTCCTCCTTTCCATCACCCTTCAAGGTGTGTGAAAATGATGATCTTTCTACATCCTTCATCCACTCATTTACAAGTCTTCGAACCTAGCATCCAACAACCATGTCTTCCTCTCACCCACTCCTCCCCCTTAAGCCAAACCTTTTCATAAGTCATTGTCCTCCATTCACTATCCTACCAACATCTATGAGACACTAGTGCAAATTCCTTGAAAATAACAAATAAAGAGAAATAAATATCAAGGGATAACATCCATATAAATAGATGCTTGAGTCCTCCCTTCTTTTTCCTATCATGTATCCAATGTCTTCCACTTCCACTTATCCATCCATTCACTTTTCCTCTTCCACTTGCACTCTACACTATGGGAAAGCTCCATCCATACCAAAATTCCATACATATCTTCCATAGTTCCATCTACCGTTCATTATAATTTTCCATCTTTGATCTTGACTTTCACTTTCCTTTCATCCATTCATGTGCTCGCTTGACATATCCCTTGCACATCCTCCACACACTATCCTACATATTTCCATCCACTTTCACATCTTTATTCTTGACATGCTATCTATATCTTGCATCCCATAGTCCTTGTCATGTTCATCCATTTTTTCATTCATACACCTACATACTTCCATCCCCCTTTCATATGTCCTTGATTTTGGTTATCCCATCCATCCCGTCCACTTCATATCCCACATTTTATCCATATCAGTCCCCATTTTCCATACCCTCCCTCGCATATCCCTTCTTTATTCCACTTTCATACCCATGCTCATGATCACTATTAGAGGCACAATACCAAAATGTTTGTACATGCTTTGGAAGCGCACATGCCTTCTCTTCCTCCATACGCTAGCCTTCATACCATCTTTCCATTTTCATGAATCCTTTCCCACCATGTTTTCTTCCATTTTCCTATCCTTGGTATGGTGCATTTGGACTCCTTCAAAACATGCTCCTTGGCTTAGCATTTTTTGATACCATATCATTTGGTCTCTCATATCCACTGACTCCCATTGCTTTTCCTCCATTTACCATGCCTTAGCTCTCCCTTGATATTGGTCCCAATCCATTATCTCCCACATTTGTTCGTATCACATTCAATCTACTTCTTCCACTCACTTCAATCAAATTCATTTATCCTCTATCCTAATCAATTTTCATTTCTTCTAATCCTTTCACATCAAATCAATTCTACTCTAATCATTCTTCATCCTATATGCACCATTCTTCCAATCTCATCCAAGTTCATTCTCCCAATTGCATTTCAATTCAATCTATTCATCCAAATATCCAAAAAAATCAAACACATAAAAAAAATCTCATGGTGCAATCAATACTAATTTAATCAATCTAATCTTGCAATCTTGTAAATCAATCCTTAATCAATTCATCAATTTGACCTAGTCAATTGATAATCCATTGACCATATTCAAACATTACCATGGGATGTCTCCTTCCCAATCCTCAGATATGCATTATGCCTATCATTAACTTTTTGATCCTCAATCAATCATCATCAATCAATCCTTTCATTGGTTTTCAACTTGACTAGGGGAAAATGTTGGTTTTCTTTTGGTTTATTGTGCATGATTTCTTGTTACTTGTATGTATTAGTATTTTTTGCATTTATCATGGTCTTTGCATCCTATTCTCCCAAGGAATCATGGTCTTCCATATCATGGTTTCATTAGGCATATGGTTGTATTAGACCCCTTTTTCTCATGTACTTGACACATTTTCATCTTGGTTCCTCATACCTTGGTGCATAGTGTTGAATACAATACAAAACTTAGGTTGTTCACACCATTGCAACATAACTTTATCAATCTTCTCCTTTTCCCCTCCCTTCCATCCTACCATCCATTTTGAGAGAACATCCATGTTCTCCTAACTCACATGTCTTCTTGAGGGGGCATACCATTCCTCCCTCATCATCCTTCCTCATCCTTCCATGACTAGGGCATCATGCTACTAGTCTTATCCTCCCAAGCACTATATTTTATTTTTCTTTGATATAACATTACTAATGCTATATCAAAGAGGGGCAAAATATAGATACCTAAAATTCTCCAAACACCCTTTTCATGACTAATTAAATAGATATTTATTATTTATTTAATTATAGCCTTACTCGACCTTTAATTAAATAAATTTATATTTATTTAATTACATTCATCTTTCCTTGATTTAAATAAATTTAGGTTTATTTAATCCTAGCCTATTCCCCTCATCCCACTTACATCCTAACCCATTCACTTTAATTAAGTAAATTACGCCATTCACTTAATTAAGCCTTTTTAATCCCACTTAGAATTAAATATTAAATATAATCCTATTTGAGCACATGGCTTCTAACTTTAACCCTCACCCAACCTCACTATCCTAACCTAACCCATCCTTCTAAACCTACCCACTACCTAATCCCACTTAAATTTTTCTAATCACCTTGCTAATCCCTTTTTAATCCTAAGTGTATGCTCACACATGTGTGAGGAACACTCACACTTCCCACATCCCTCACACTTCTCACACCTCTTACATATTTGTCCCCCTTCACATGAGAATCAAGGTGTCTCACACATGTGTGAGAAACCATGCTTTTCACACTTCTTACACCTATCATTGACCTATCACATCAAAGGTTGCTCACACATGTGTGAGCATCTTTCCCCTTTTGAATGGTAAAAAACCCTATTCCATGTGGAGTCCACTTGGTCTCCACCTTATGGACACCTCATTGATCCTGAGAGATCCTCTCTCTTCATCTTGCATTGAATCTCAATTGTCTATTTCATCTCATTTCCTATGAAAGGATAACCCTTTACTCATTTCCACAAGCATTATCTAGCCCATTGTTATGCTGTAGGATTTATGAGCAACCAGATCTCACAAAAGTGAAATCATAACCCACTTGGTAATTTTATGAGGTTTTCATTAGTGCTATTTTGAATGGTTTAAGCTCTTTTGATTTCATGTCATCATTATTTACATGTTGTCTTTCATATTTGAGGTTTGCATGAATATGTAGGAATAGGCTTTAGTTGCTTATTGTTTATTCCTTTGTTACATTTTTATGCAATACACCATCTTTTGCATTTTTTTGATATTATCATTTCAACCTTTGATAATATTAAGGGTTTGGTTTGTAGAATGCTAATTCTGTTAGACCCATCATCTCCTTCCTTCCTTTCCAACCCTTTACCCTATTCTTTAACTCTTCAGTTTCATCGAAAATCTATTTGATTGACTAGAAGTTATCCACCATGTTGTTGTGGGTGTAGTTGAGTAGATTCATGCCCACCTCCCTAGCATTGTCTCTGAGAAACACCATTTTTGGACCAACAAGTTATTTTAAATGGATTTTACCATCATCTCCCTTTAACACCTTAGGTTGGATAGTCTCTCTAACAATGCCCATCTTGGTAGTCCAAGACTCAAAGTTCCTTAAGACCATTTTCCTTCCCTTGGAGCCAAAAGATATGGTATTTTTCTCCTTGCCATAGTCCTCATTCTTGACCATTTTCCTTCCCTTGGAACCAAAAGATATGGTATTTTTCTCCTTTCCATAATCCTCATTCTTGACCTCCTAGGTGATGGGAGTTGTCTCCTAACCCTTTCCAGAATCCTGATCAGCTTCAATTTTAGTTCCCCTTCTCCTCCTTGCCAAGCTTTCCACCTTCCTATGATCCTAGACCTTGTTAGTACCCTCCTATTTCACATAAATCTCCTCTTTTATATCCATCCCCTCATCCTCTTCATTATAATCCTCACTTGAATTAACCTCAGACTTGAAACTTTTACCCACTGAGCCTTTCCCAATGTTTTTGTTCTTGTTCTTGCATAAATTCTTAATTATCTTGGGCACCTCCTCTTCATCATTTGAGTGGAACCCCACACTATCCTTAGTATTAGAAGGGAGATATGAGCTTTCCATATCCTCCAAGGACACTACTTTGTTGGCAATAGATCTACCATGGGTTTGAGCTATGAAGTGCTCACATATCAATAACAAAAGGCCCTCATGGAAAGCTAGGTTAGCATATGATTTCATCTTATAACCCATGATATTCTTATTAATACAGAAGAAGAGGTAGTAAGGTATGGAGATTTTCATTCCATAATTTAAGTGGTTAAGGATGACAAAGTGATGAATACGAATTCTATAGTACCTAGTATCTAGTATAATGTAAGAAATAATAACCCTTAGGATGATCCTCCAATTTTTTTTAATTGAATCTGGTTCATAATATGCTCCCGTCTTCACCAGTTACTTCATCTCCTTGGCATCTTTAGCAAAATATTTCACTACATTGAGGGAAACTTTCTTGTCCCTAAAGAATTTGATTCCCTCGGTAGTAGAACCAGTGACCTTTGCTGTAACATCTTCATTAACCTCGAAATCAACACTATCAATATTTACTTTCGTATCTTTCCAAGATGTGACCATAAGATTAGTAACCTTAGGGTTCCAGCCATGTAATTTCTCATTGAAATTGGAAATTCCACTATCCTTTAGTTTCTCCCAAACCTTTGACTATATTTTCCATTTTTCCACCTCATCCTTTGGCACTTCACGATGCCTTTTGCCCACCATCTTGTTGGTTAGAGTAGAATTTTTTTGCAACCTTCAATATCGAAGAAAAAATTGTTCATAAAACTCACTAAAACAAAGCTTTCCTTTGTTCTTGGGAATTTAAAAGTAATTCAGTTTACCAATCACCCATAAAGCATGTCAAAAGCCTCCGAATTAAGATAACTTGTGTTTGGCCCATGCTTAGATCTAAATAAAATTAATTTGATTCTGACAACATTGCCTTTCATAATTACTTTTAATATTTTCTGTCCTCCCTTAGATTCTTTCAATCTCTATCATGTTTTTTGCTGCCTTTGGAAGCTCATCACCATTAATCCACCTGTATGACACTTACCTTTTGACTATCTCATTGGCTATTTAGTCAACAATTGAGTTAGGCTCTCTATATTCATGTGACACGTGGACCCTGTTGAAAGTGAGAAGGATTTTTTTGGTTTCTTCTACCAATTTCTTGATTGACTAGGATGAAGGATGCTCACCTCTTAGGCATTTTATGATGTTGTTTAAGTCCCCCTCAAGCCAAAGAAATTTAAAACCAATATCCTTAGCCAACATAGTAGTTTAAAGGGTAATACATGCCTCAATGAAGTGATTGGTTTGTTACCCTAGAGGAAATGTAACTATCACTATGCCATAACCGTAGTAGTTTCGAATCACCCAACCACTACCAACTTGCCCTAGATTTCCTTTAACTACCCCATCAAAATTTTCTTTGTGTCATCCCACTAGATGAAATATCCATTGGCATTCTTGTCTTCTTTTTTGTGTGGTCTTACTACACTTGGTGTCTCCTGCAAACAAGTTAGAACCTTTTCAAAAAGGGTAGCTTTCCAAAAGGGCATTAAGAATTTTACTCGACACAATTTTAGCGGGGAGGCTAGCTTCCTTGAATATTCAATTATTAAATTCTTTCCATATTCCCTAACCAAAGTGAGGCAGAGCCCATTTACTAATGGCTTGAAGACTAGAGCCCTTCCATGAGTCATCCCATTTCTTAAGGAATTTATTAATTGTAGCTGGGGCACACTAGTCCAACCCAAAAACATGGCTCAAAAAAGACCAAACCTCTCTCATGAAATAGAAATAAATAAACAAGTGATCCATAGCATTGACCTAATTTTTGCAAAGGATGAATCTATTAGGAATTTAAAGACCCCTTTTGATGATATTGTCAATAGTAAGCACCTTGTTTTGGAGGAAAAGCCAAAAGAAGATGTTGAATTTAGGAATAAGGTGAGGGTGCTAGACCTTTGACCATATTGGTTCAGAATCCTATTTAAACTGATCTTAGTGCCCTGAGCCCATAGAGTAAATGCTAGAAGAGGCATTCTCCCACACTAATTGGTCCTCATCCTCATTCAAAATAATAGTGTGAAGGATAGTCATCAAAGATTTGAGCTCCTTAGAGATTAAGGAAAGGTCTCTCCATTTGTTGCCTAGTTTGTAGTCACTAAGTTTGCTGCCAAACCTTTGAATGCAAGTATTAGCCCATCTGTCAAAAGTAGGAAGATTGAGGAGAGCCCCTTGGAATATTCAATCGTCCTACTAGAACATAATCTCTGTACCATTTCCCACTTGTCATTTTGCCTTGCTTTTGGTCATATCTCTATCCTTGAGCATACCATTCTAGATGCATGAGCCCTTTTGATTGGTGACTTCATTAAATGGTTGTCTAATGGAAAGTCTCCCAAGGTATTTATCTTCCATGATATCATACCAATCCCCCTTGCTTGAATAGATTATCCAAATCTATTTGACTTGAAGAGCTTTATTGAAAGGTCTCAATTTTCTGATTCCCTAGTCCCCTAAGTGTTTGGGGAGGCACACATTTTCCTAAGCAATGAGAGGAAATCTCTTGTGTTCTTCTAAACTAGAGAAAAATAAAATTCCTCTGGATCTTCTCCAATATGTCAGCATATTTATAGGGAATCTTGTTAATCAAAATTCCCTCTCACTAGAAGATCAAATTTAAATAATAATCCATTCAACAATCGCCAAGGGTTTTTTATGAAATAAGTTAATGTTGGTTATATCCTTATTTCATGTTATTCCTTAGAAATTTTTTTAGTCACAACCATGCGATTCACATAGTCATGGTTGGTAAAGCATTAACCAAGGTCAAGGTGGTGAACATGTGACTGCTTTTTCTTTGCATCATTGTAGAGTTAGTTGGTCTAACCAAGGTTAGGGTGGCAAAAGAAAAATTATATTTCTTTTGCCTAGTCACAAGCTTATGTTGAAACACTGTCATTTAAGTCATGACAATATGAAAAGGGAAAGTCTTTAGTGTTTCAAAGATATATTTCACACCATTACATCTTTTTAGATCTATGGCTAGCGCATGGTCATAGTAGGTTAAAAGGAAGTTAAAGCCAGAGTTGCGATCAGGCGATTCCCTTTGTTTCACTTGGTTGAAAGGTTAGAAAGTAAACCATAGGTCAAGGTGGTGATGGTGCAAATGTAAGTGAATGTAGGAAATGTGGGCCTCAATATTCACACACACTTCAACATGATCACTATATGCGAAATCATCCTAGAATGAGCATTGTGTTGTTTTTCAAAACAATTTGGCAAGCCAATCTGTTGCCCTCTAACTTGAATGATTATGCTATTTCTCTAAGAACAAGAAGCTAATAGCTAGACATCTAGAATGAAGGATTTAACTTATATGAGAATGCAAGATTAATCTAAATGAGATATGCAAATTAATCTATATATAATGCATATATTAAGCTAAGAATAAAAAGAGAATATTATTCTAAATGGATGCATTTTAACACTAGAATGATATTTTAATGCATGAAAGTGACAAGCTATGAATGTATGAGGAAATTATTATTTCAGCATAAATTTGATGCTATCAATTATCAACATTTTTTTTTTTGGATTTTTATATTTTTTGGAAAGAATTCAACCTTTTTTTCAATTTGAATATTACTCCTATAAGAAAGATATGTTATGATAAACCAAGGCAATAACAAGGAACACTCAAATATGCTGATAAGGTAATAGAAAGGGAATGATAGCAAAATGAGAGGTAGATGAAGGATAAGGTTGTTGGTTTTGGAAGACTGAAACAAGCAAGGATAGCAAGTAGGCTTAAGATTTAGAGGATTTCATTAGGGTGGATGAGATATTAGGCAAGATCAACATTGACACACACATTGAAGGGTGATGAAATGATGGGGAAATCATGGACAAAATTGATTGAGGCTTAGATGTATGAGGAAACAAAGCCATTTTGGAGGAAGTTAGAGTAGAAGGTTTTGAAATATTTTTAGGAAGATGTTTGGAAGAAGATGGTGTGGAAGCCTTTGGAAGCTTGAATGTCAACTTTGATTTGTTTTCAATATTCAAGTCCTTCAAAAGAGACTTGGGAATCCATATAACTTTTTATTTTTCATTAGATGCTTTGGAACACATTTCTTGAATAACATATTTAAGAACCCACACTTTCTTTGGTTGAGCTCTTTGAATAGTAGACCTTTGTGGTCTCTTTTGTGTATTTCCCTTCTTAACATCCACATGTCAATTAGAGGAGACATCGTGAAATTTTCAGGATGGATTCATGCACTGATGTTTGAGTTGATCATCCAAATTACTTCCAAAGGACTTGGGACTTGTGGATGAATGAGGCCGATATGATTGGTTTAGATGGAAAGGTGAATGTGAAGAGTTCAAGTATGTGTATCTTTGTTGATCTTGGGGTAGGGTAGGAGGAACATCTAATGAGATGAGAGTGGAAGTAGGAATAGAAGAACATAAGGTCCCAATATGGACATAAGACTTGAAGGTTTTAGCTTAGATGGATAAGGACCATGAATAGATTTAGAAGATACAAATGGATAGTGGATAGGGATATCAACATCCTTAGAGTGAGCAACATGACCTAGTCCATTAATAGACTCATGAATAGCTTTAATAAGAGCAACATCTTTGATAGGAGAAATTAAAGCTTGAGTATAATTTTGAAGTGGATGTGGATAATTAGAACAAGATGGGATACTTTGATCTTGACAAAGATTTTTTGATAGCATAGGAAAAGTATTTTTCTCATGATCTTCAGTAATCTCATTAGGGATGGTGGAAGGAATATCACAATCTTGCCTAGTAGAGAGGTATGATATGGGAGATGGAGGACTATGTGGCTTTCAAGATGGAGGGATGACATCTTGAGGGATATGTGAGGGTTATTGATCTTGATATTTAGATTTTTTAAATCCTCTTGACATGGATCCACTTCTAAGGACAAGGTAGAATGTGGAGTTTGCATGGTAGGCTCTTGAAGAGATAGTGAAGGGATAGTTGGAGTGGGAATAATAGGAGTAGTAGCACATGAAGGTTTTGGATCTTTAGTTTGACTAGTATGGGGGAGGTTTATAGCTAAGTCAAGATTAGGTTGGGTTTCTTTTAGAGCTAGCCCTTGAAGGTACACATAGTCAATAGCAAAATAATTAGGTACTTTGTTTGGTGGAGGTATGTTGGAAAGCTCAGACACTTTAGAAGGTGATGGCATGTTGGAAGAAGTAGAAGTTTCATTTGAACCATTACTAGACATGGTTTCATAATATTGATCAAGCTCAAGAGTAGAACCTTTTATAGATAAGTTCTTAAGTTTTTGAATTATGCCAACATCAAATAGATCTTGGATTTTATTTTTCAACTCATGCAATGTGAAGTTTTGTGTAGATTATGTTATGATAGGCACAATAATTACTCATAAAGATGACTCAAGCAAAAGTAAATTTAGGTGAAATAATGAGTTTCTTTTGAAGAAGTTCTTCCAAAGTTGATTCATAAGATCTTCCCAAAGGGGTGAAATCACACTTTGGTTTAGGTTCACAAGGTTTTTCTTCAACGATATTTCTAAATTTCTTGGGTGTTTGTAGATTGTTTTGAGATGGCTTGGACTCAACATTGTATGAAGTTGACCATTTGTTGTCATCAAAGAAAGGGAAATAATCTCACAAGGAGAATTTGTTTGATGATGTGTCATCTTCCTCATTCATTCTTTGAATTTGAGTGCTCATTAATTGGATTTGTTTCTCCATGTTTGCAATTAGTATCTCTTCTTCCTTACTAGGAATATTTGAATTAGTGCAATTTTTTGAGCCATTGTGATGTCCCAAGTTTATGTGAACAACCACACATAAAAGGTTTGATAGGTTTAGACTAAGACCATACCTAAAATGTCATCTCAAAGTAGGTGCAAGTTACAACAATGGTGATGTTTTCAAGATATGAATAGTTGAAAGAGTGGCTAGAACAATTGAGAGATTGACTATCATGACAATAATGGATAACAACATAGTAGTACAAGTAGAATAGTGGAGCAAAGAGACTAGTTCAGATGTGGGTCACAAGTGTCCAACCAAGATAGTTTAGTTTTAGATAGTTGCAAATAGAATTGTGTGTGAAATTTTCTTAACATAGACCAGTTAAGATTCATGAAGATAGTAGAGATATCATTTTCAATCAATTTCTCATTAGATGTTTAACTCAACATTTCAAGAGTTCTGACTTGTTTGATGTTTATGCATATTTTGAACTTTGAATACTCAAGTACGCCAAACACATCAACAATCCTATCAAGGCTTTCAACTAGGATATACAAAGATAAACTATAGGGTGTCATTGATATACACAAGTTATGTGAGGTCCAAATCTATAGATGAAAGAAAATAATGCCACATAGCCAGGAGGATATGCTAACCCAAATCTCCACCTTCACTTCCCAAAGGTATAAAGTTCTTTAAGATTCATCCACGAGTGACAAGATTATACTTCCAAGAGAGGTGTCTTTTGATTCACTTCCTGATATTTATACTCTGCCAAAACAAAGGAGTTGAGGTTGTCCCAAGGGTGATGAAATCCCCTAGTAGGCCTCTTAAAAATAAAACAAGTCCACTTATTTCTTGTGCACTCAAGATCACCCAAAGGTGTGAGAGGAGTGAATATAGTAGAACTAGCTCATTGATGATGAATCTGATCTTTTTAATCTCCTGCAACCATTTTCATTACTTCCCAAGCCTGATAAATGCAACATAACACTCCATCACTGTCGGTTGATCCATCTACTCAATTAGAGGTTAATGGCTATCATTCTTGTCCTCTTAGAGATTGTTTGGTGGATAAGTGATCTTCCCACATATGGATTTGTGTTGGATCAGATATTTTCTAGTTTTGTAGCAATTATTCTTTGTAAAATTGATTGTAGTAATTGAATTCTATCTTAGGGTGGAAGCTATCTAAATTATGCTTACACTATAAAAGTAGATGTTGTACTCTTTCTTAGGGTAAGATCTTATCTGTTTCACTGGTATTTCCTTGGCATGCAATTGTAAATTCCCTCTTTTCCTTTGAATTATATGACATCCTAATTATCTCCTTAAGCCATCGATGTACTATGTAAAGGTTTGTCTACCTATCTTTGATGTACTGTGTATATCTATAATCTACATTTCTGTATCTTTGTTGGCCTATGAATGATAAGAAGTGAAGGATTTTTTCCGTGTGTCACTCATGTGGTTTTCTGATCTATATGTAGCTAGTATATTAAAGCAAGTATAAATTTGTATATATTTGGACTATCATGACAATGGTACTATGCATGTATGGGTAGAGATTGGTCTAAACACCCTATTTTGGTGCATCACCTCTTTAGAATAGATTAGGTAGTTTCTTTCATGTATTCCTTCTCCCTTTCCTCTTGAAGAATAGTTTAAGTGCATCCTAATAGTAGAGGAAGTTGGCTTTCTCTAGAGACTCAACCTCATAGTTCAAGTCCCACAACTTGGAGGTTGTTTCCATGTTTCACAAAGTTGTCCTTAGGTAAAGGATTTGGACATGGGTGCAAGCTTTTGTGACAATAGTTTTTGGCACACCCAGTGGGACCATATATTAAAACATTTAAAGGTAATTGGAATTAAAGAAATATTCCATGTTCATTCTAAGGAGATAGTACCACCTTGAGTATAAAGCCTTCAAGAGGCTCGCTTGTTAAAAAGTACTTGGCAAATCTAGGCTTCAAGCACAATTTGGTTTGATATTAAAGTTGCTGTGATTCATGCCCAAGACACACAAGGTCATCTTCTAGAGGTAATTTCCAATACCAAAATCTTTCTTTTTCTAATACAACAAGAAAGGCTAGGGTATCTCTATCACCAACTAGGAGTGTAGTAGTAATACACACCACTACAAGATCACTCTCCACTCCTCCTGTTGTTAGGTCTTAGCCTAGAATACCATATGATCATATCAATAGATCACTTTCTTACATGGCTATAGCTCATTCTTTTTCCACCTTTAATAGTGGGAGCCCCCTCCCATTAGCCCAAAGGCATGACATACTAGTATCAACTCTTAAAAGTATACCTGAGTTTATTGGTGAAACCTTCATCTCCCCTGTTAAGCATATTCAAGAGGTGTCTAATGTTTGCAACATTCATAGTATCATCGAGGATGATGTAGTAGTCATGCTTTTGTCCTCATCCTTGAAAGGGAAGGCACTACAATGGTATAGAGGTTTGCCTCATAACTCTATTACTAATTGGGATGGGTTAGGGGTAGCCCTATGTAAGAATTTTGAGGACAAAAGTGATCACCTATCATTTTTAGAACAACTAACAACTAATAAGAGACCCCCATGAATGTATGTTTGATTTCAATTATAGATTTTAGAAGACACGGAATAGAATATCTACTGTAGTGAAGCCCTCTCCTAGTAATGAATTCTTGTATTATCTTAGAGCCTTCATCAATTATATTGCTTCCATTGTACAATCTATGGGAGGGGACACTCTACCAAATGCTTATGAGGTTTCCATAAGAGCAAAAAATATTTTGATACAAGGAGAAAAGTTAGCTCCAAGGCCCCCAATGCCTTTCTTCCCTGACATGCCCAATCATTAGCCTACTATAGCCCCTATTCATACTTCCTCTACAAGTCAACCTCTTGCTATGATCCCAATAACCTCATTATTGTATTGATGCCATGATGCATAAATTGATGTAGAATGTAGATAGAAGGATGTAGGATGAAGAAAAGAAGATGGAGGACAATAGTGCAATAGTACAAAAGATGGGAAATGAGTTGGTAACTATGAAAAGGCAGCAAGCTCAAAGTAATAGTCCTCTCCAACTCCAGAGTCAAGGTCCTATTCATGGTAGACCCCCAAACCAGATTCATGTCCCCTACAATCAGAATAGATCTATCAACCACCCTCACAATTAGAATAGACCTATCATCCACCCCTAGAATTTAAACACCAACCTAAATAGGGCTTTAGTCCCTCAGAAAAATATTTCCCAAGATCAAGATTTCTTTTCTTCTTGTAACTACTCTTATGGATATTGCATGTGTCATAAGGTAGAATCTGACTTGGCATTAACTGTACTAGAGCAATCAATTGCCTAGAAACGTAATTCTAATCAACTGGTTGATACTTTTTAGCAGGATGGTGTTGGAAATATTCAAGACTAGCTAGGTTACTAAGAGGGGAGGGGTGAATCTGTAACCTCAAAAATTTTAACAATTTTATAACTTAATAGCATAATCCAATTACCATTAATAGATCTAATCTACTGCATGCATGAGAAACTGAAAGCATATAACACTTTGAATACAATATTTGATGACTTAGAGACCCTCCAAATAGAAAGTAAAATAGGGGTTGGGATGATACCCACATAACTTCAATACTGTATCATAAAGTTGGCCTGTTAAGGCTTACAATGATCACTTTTGATGATCTGCCCTGTTAGGATTAATTAGGATTACTAGGTCCACCTTGTTAGAGGTTTTACAAACATACAAAGAAGTATACACTTGATAAAGATATTTAAAGAAAAGACTATTAAGTCTACCCTGTTAAAGGATTTGAAGCTAATTCACCTATTAAAATGAAACAATAGATCTCTCATTTACAATTGAATTGTTGATTGAGATCCTTGGAATACTGATCACCTCTATGTGATAGATGTAACTTTGCTACTCCTGATATGGCCTTGCAATACACTTTTCTCTACTGTTGATTCATATTCCATTGCTTATATTTAATTCACATCATTTCATATTATATTATTAACTCGGATATGATACAATTCATTGCATATACCAATCCAATTCAAATAATTGTAAGGTCAGCCACTACACAAGTTAACACCAATATTACAAAGTCATCCCAAATGTAGATACTCGGGTTTTGAAAACTGACTTGGTAAATTTTTGATACATGGCATCCACTATCATTACTTAGCATCATCATGCACTTGGTAGAAGTAGAGGCTCAGTTCATACTAATCACTTCAATGTAGTTTCAAACTTGGTGTACACTGGTGACTTGGTAGATACTATGTAACTCAGTGTAAATTGCATTCTCTGTTTACCACAACTATGCTTGGTAGACACTATTTTCATTCAACTTCATTAACACTATCTTAACTTGACTTAAGTTATTAACTTGGTAGAAACTACAAAGATCGACGAACACTAAACTGCTCAGTAAACACTGAACTGCTTAGTCTGAACTGTAGTACTTATCAAACACTGTACTGCTTGGTAAACACTAAACTGTTCAGTTTGAACTGGAGTCTGAATAAGTGTTGTCATTAATAATGAACTTGAATTAATTTCAAAAATCTCCCCCTTTGGAATTAGTGACAAAAACACTTATCAGCCAAAATTTATGTATAACATAGTGTGATACTTGGCTTGGCATGGCATGATGAATTTTTTGAGATTTTTCAAAATTTGTCTTTGTAACTATATATACATTTTCTTTGCATATATCTCCCCCATAAAATGTACATAACTTGTGATGTGAATATCAGGATTTAACTGTGTGATTTTGAGTCAAACTCGATGACCCATGTTTCATGAGTAGTGATTCAACATGAATCCATCTCTCATGAGAATAAATGGAACACTTAGCACTCATTGGATCTAGGTGATGCTCACAGGGGTGAAGCACCGGGACTTCCCGGGAGGTCACCCATCCCAGTACTACTCCAGCCTGAGCGCGCTTAACTACGGAGTTTCCTCCACAGTTAAACCCAAAGCTTGCAACCCCATTTGCAAAACCTTCACCAAGTGTTGTGCCTTATGAACCATTCATTAGAAAGCCCCTTAAGCTCATCATTTGATAAGTAGGAGATGATTTCCACAGCTAGTCAAATTGTGATGTGAATATCAGGATTTAACTGTGTGATTTTGAGTCAAACTCGATGACCCATGTTTCATGAGTAGTGATTCAACATGAATCCATCTCTCATGAGAATAAATGGAACACTTAGCACTCATTGGATCTAGGTGATGCTCACAGGGGTGAAGCACCGGGACTTCCCGGGAGGTCACCCATCCCAGTACTACTCCAGCCTGAGCGCGCTTAACTACGGAGTTTCCTCCACAGTTAAACCCAAAGCTTGCAACCCCATTTGCAAAACCTTCACCAAGTGTATCAGGTATATTGACATACTAAGTGTATCTCCTGGTATGGTATCTTTCTCTTATTATATTTACAAATATCTCTCCTCCTTAATTATATACATGTCTCTCTCCCCCTTTTTGACAATAATGCCAAAGAATTATACACAATCTACTTATATAGAGACATCAAAATGTGAGAGAAATTTAGAATGTACTTTAAGAATAAGAGTTAAAGTCTTATCCCAATAATCTTGCAAAACTTTGTAGGTTTGAAGAGCAACTTGTACTTCTGTAGAAAGCTCAATCATGTGATCTGCAATTGAGAAATTATTGTCATGGATCAATGTTTTGGAATAAGCAATGTGCTTATGCATTGTATCCATGATGGGAAGGATCATATTCTGGATGTCTATGAGTGTAGACCGGATCCTTGCTTCCTCTCTCAATAATTATGCCTGCATATCTGATAAGAATCTAATCTTCATATGATGTGCAGAGCTTGAACTGGGGTCAAGTTGTGGCTGATTTGCACTAGCCATTAGATATTCATTAATTTTATTCAATTTTCTCTTTATTTCCTTAGTATTCTCAGTAACATCACATAACTTTTCAAAAAGAGATGTCACATTTGTGTAAGAAGATTCAAGATTTGATTGAATTGAAGAAAGCTCTACATATTAAATAGCTATTTGTTGAGCAATATACTCAAGAACTTTGTTATCAAACTTATTTTCTTCTTTCTCCATTAACTTATCTTGGCCACTGGAATCTTCTTTGAATTTGCTGACTACCTCTTCTAATTGAAACAAAATGTGTTGAGAAGAATCAACTTCAGTACCTCTTCTAATTGCAACAAAATGTGTTGAGAAGAATCAACTTCAACACCTATAGCTTCAGTCAAAATATTCTTTGCATCCTCAATAATTATATATTCTCTATCTCTCTCTTATTTGAGTTTCTTCTACTTTTCCTTCTTTTGTAGAAGTTGACCAACTATGTGCATTTGATCCACATAGATGTTATCAAAATCCAATTTGGGAATTTCAATTTTTTCATCCAGATCTATATCTTCCTCTATTTACTTTCCACTAATCAAGAGTCTTGATTGGGTCTTTGGTTCAACTTTTGAAGATAATGCTTTACATTTTGGAATAGAAATAATAGTGGAAACAATAGGATTAGTAGTGAACATTTGTACAGTGCCTACTAGAGGAATACTAATTGGAATACTTATAGAATCCAAAACTAATGTATTTACCAAACTTTCCAAAATTGAGGTGTTCACAAGTGAAGTACTAACATAAGTATTTACAACTGAAGTAGCCAAAATTGAAGAGTCCAAAACTACACTTATTGCTAAAGAACTTAAAGTTTTGAAACACTCTATATCCATTGTTGAAGTTGGCTCGGTAACTAAAGGATTCTATAGCTTGGTGGATGAAGTGGTAGACACTTCTATCTATGATGTGCTGAGCTAAGAGGTAGCAGGGACTAATTGGACATTTGATGTATCAATGGTTGTCATGATCAAAGCTACTAAAGTTGTCTCCATGCTTGATGATGTTGCAATTTTTGCTGGAGAGTGAGGAAGGGAGGCTATGACAAACATAGCTATCTTGATTGGGTCAATCTCTTCTTCTTCTTTCTTGGCTTCCTCTTCAACTTCTTCTTATTTTTCTTCTTCATCATCCTTCATCAACTCCTAATATTCTTTAACATCAATAGTGATAAATGGATTATTGTCTTCATTATTTTCTTCATCCTTGTCACTATCATCAATGTCATCATCTTTGATTTCAATAGAATTTTCACTAGGTTGGTGAAGATGGAATGCATTTTTCCATAGGTTTGTAGCATTCTTCACAACATACTCTATATCTTTCATCAAGAGTAGACAAGTGTTGAACTTTAAAGTCAATTTGTTCTCATTGTCTTTTAATGCTTTATTCACCTCTGCATCTATCAAGTTGAGCACAAACTATTTTAATGTTTGAGAAAAAATGTCTTTGATAGTCTGTTTGGTGTTCTCCCATCTAATCTTGACCTTGTACAACAAAATCGCAAGGACTTGTGATGTAAACTGATCAGGAGAGAATTTCCATCTGCCTAACTTGTCCATGATTAGATCTTGAACTTCTTTCTACTTTGTTAGAGTCTTTGTCTCATATTTCAGTGCTTCAAAGTTTTTTATTCTAGTGCCTTCTCTTAATGACTTTAGCCTTTCTTGAAATGTGAGAGGGGGTTGGTTGAAGACAACATCACTATCATCTTTTCCTACTTTCTTCCTGGATCTCCTTGTGAATATTGCAATGGATGGAATTGGTGGCTTGGTGATGATCACCTTGCCTTTCTTCCTTGCTGGTTCTTGTTCCTTTTTGGAGTCTTCTTCATTTTCAGATTCTTCCACATCTTCTCCTTTTCCTTCAATAATCATAAGAGGGGTGCTTGATGTTTTAAATTATGTTATCCTCCTCTTGCCTTTGTCCACCACTTGTAGAAGCTTGATCTGAAGTTCGGTTCTTGCTTTTGCCTCATCATAAGTTCCAAAGAGGGGTGCCTTTAGATCTACAGGGTCATTTACTAAGGCTTCAATGATTTCTTTTGCCTCATCAATGTTAACCTCATATGGAAGAGGCTTTACCCACACAACTCTAGGGATTACTACCTAGATGTATACTCTGTCACTATCTACCATAAAACAAACATCATCCTTATAATCTTCAACCAACTTCTTTGGTATCTTGAATCTTCTATTCATCTTTTCTTTGAAGGTTTCAAAATAATTATCCATGATACTATCAAAATTTTCACCCATTTCAGCCATATACTCATTGATCTGATATAAAATTGGTGTGTCTTTTCTCCATACAACTGTGCCTTTAGAGGGGAAAAAATTTTGAACATAGAAAAGAAACATGTCAATAATGAACCAAATTTGCATGGGTTATTCTTTGATTTTCTAATGCTTTCCATATTTTTGTTTAGCTGCTTCAACAATAAATCTGCTAGGTCAAATCACACACTATATAGTCGACTTGAGCTATAAATCTTATGTGCTATCACATGAATGCCAAATTTTAGTTTTGTGTCAGATGCACTGCTAATTTTCATTCCTCTACCATCCCATTTGGCTAGAGTTTTCTTCTATAACTCATCTTGACCTTGGGTTTTTGTGGCTTTAGCTTTGCTGAGCATGGGGAGACCAGTAATGTGATGTATCATTTTCTTGGTAATCAAAACTAGTTTCTCTAACCATAGTTGATCATTGTGAACTTAGCTTAAGATATACCTAATCCATTTAATTTGAAAGTTTTGAGGTAGGTGAGGAATATGAGTTAAACCTTTCTCTTCCAAATGTTTGTGCTTAGGTTTGAGAATTCCATTCACATAGATTTCACTTAGGGATTATCCATTTCAAGGTTTCCTATTTCCTAAATTGCACATTTAAAATGAGTTCGAATGTCATTTATGAGAAGTACCTTAGGTGGTATCTACGAATGAGCTCCATTTAGTTGAGGGTTTCTGTGATCGCTGGCACAAGTTTGAAGTTAGGCGCTTTCCATCCAACACCTCACACCAACATTTCAGATCATTTCTTCACCTTTCTATTGCTTTTGGATGCCTTGATAACTTAGTAAGCTGAGAAAATTCTTCGATTTTTTTTTTTGCAAATTCTACTTTGGGTCACTGAGATGCTTTGCAAATCACTCTATTTGCAATATATTGAATTCATAGTGAGAATGAAGTCGATTACCTTCCTTTTTGATAAAAATTCCCATTAATGCTCGGTATGATGAGAGCCATAATGACATTGTGTGTGATAGACTATCATCCATTATTTGTAAGGATTTTCTCTGTGGAGGCTTGTGACTCAGCGACCAAACATAGCAATGTTTCTCCTAACTTCGCTTGGTAGAGTCCATGACCCGACCTTGCTCAGTAGAGAAGTCAATTTGGTGATAATTATTGCCAATCTTATTCATGATTCTTTTGTATCTTAAATACCAATATGAATCTTTGCTTCCTTTCAATTGGAACTATTTAAGGTGTGACCTTGGTAACACAGTTCCAGTTCTTCATTAAGAACTTAATTTTAAATGGTGGAGTCACCCACTCCTTGAGTGACATGAATATCATCACTTGAACTAGCTTTCTTCATATATTTAGGAATCCACTGCTATCTCATCTGCTTCTTGATGCTATCAACTTTTTCTTTTTTTTCATCTTCAATTCTACCTGTATTCATGTAATTCTTAGCTATATGACCAAGTTCAATACATGTGTAACATCTTATGGTGGTATCCTTTCTTCTCATGTGATGTCTAACACAATTTATGCCAATGTGTCCATATTCTCCATAGTAATGACATCTACACCAAGTCTTGTAGTCCCAACAAAATATTACCTTTATAAATTGTTTGGCTAGATTGAATGACTTAGATCTAGATTTAGATGCCTTGTGACCTTGTTTCTTGTATTTGTGACACTTGCCCTCAAACTTTGGTTTTTCTTTACATTCATTAGCTTTATGATCATGATGACTACAATTGTAGCATTTTCCATTGAATTTTGCCTTTCCATTACTCCAACATTTGTTTGATGTATGACCTATCTTACCACAGTTATTGCAAGTAGGTCTTTGATTCCTTTGAGCACCTTGTTTGGAGGATTCACCTTCTTTGTATCCAAGTCATGCCTTACCCTTTTTCTTATAAAGATTCTACTCATTTTTTTGATTTAATTGATCCATGTCTGCTTGTGATTTCATTATTCTTTCATTGAGTCACTTTTCAAAATTTAGATCAACTTTCATCCTTTCATTGATTTTCCTTTAAGAGTTTAAGCCATTTCTTAGCCTTTCATTTTTAGATCTCAGACTCATGATTTCTTCATTTGTATTTGTGAGTTGATCAAAGAAATCTTCTTACTGAAGGGATTGATTTTAAATTTCATTGTTCCTTGCATCCAAGTCTTATTTTTCCTTATTTCTCTATTCTAAAATTTCACACAATCTTATTGACTGAATTTCTTGTTCTGTTTTCAATTTTCTTATTTCTTCTTGTAGGGAGCCATTCTTTTCTAGGAGTTCTTTTAATGCATCATTTTCTTCATCTGAACTGCTTGAGGGAAAAAAATGTTCAATATTTTCTTCAACATACTGGTGGTCATTCATCTCATTTGCAAGTTCCTTCCTTCTTTTTAGGGATTGGGAAAGATACTCTTTTGCTTTCTTGAGCTGAGCTACAGCTATCTCCAGATCTAGCTTTTCATTGTCAATAGCTTTGTCAAGTTTGAATATCTCCATTATCCTTGATCTTTGCTCAAGCTATCAAACATTGTCTTGAGAACCATAATGCTCTAATACCAATTGTTGGAAATATTCAAGACTAGCTAGGTTATTGAGAGGGGAGGGGTGAATTAGTAACCTCAAAACTTTCAACAATTTCATAACTTAATAGCATAATCCAATTACCAGTAATAGATTTAATCTACTACATGCATGAGAAACTAAAAGCATATAACACTTTGAACACAATATTTGGTGACCCAGAAACCTTCCAAATAGAAAGTAAAATTGGGATGGGGATTATACGCACAAAACTTCAATACTATAGCATAAAGTTGGCCTGTTAAGGCTTACAATGATAACTTCTAATGATCTGCCATGTTAGGAGCAATTAGGACTGCTAGGTCCACCTTGTTAGAGGTTTTACAAACATAAAATGAAGTATGCACTTGGTAAAGAGATTTAAAGAAAAGATTGTTCAGTCTACCCTGTTAAAGGATTTGAAGTTGATTCACCTATTAGAATGAAACAATAGATCTCTCATTTACAACTGAATTTATGATTGAGATCCTTGGAATACTGATCACATCTATGTGATAGATGTAACTCTGCTGCTCCTGATATAGCCTTGCAATACACTTTTCCATATTGTTGATTCACATTCGCATGCTTATATTTCATTCACATCATTTTATATTATATTATTCCCTTGGATATGATACAATTCATTACATATATACCAATCCAATTCACATAATTGCAAGGTTGGCCAATACACAAGTAAACACCAATATTAAAAAGTTGGCCCAAATGTAGATAGTCGGGTTCTAAAAAATGACTTGGTGATTTTTTGATACACGACATCCACTATCATTACTCGGCGTCATCATGTACTTGATAGAAGTAGAGGCTTGATTCATACTAATCACTTCTATGTAGTTCCAAACTCAATGTACACTAGTGACTCGATAGATATTGTGTAACTCAGTGTAAACTGCATTGTTTATTTACCACAACTATGCTTGGTAGAAACTATTTTCATTCAACTCAGTTTAAACTAGCTTCACTTGACTTAAGCTCTTAACTCGATGGAAACTGCAAATCTCGATGAACACTAAACTGCTTGGTCTGAACTATAGTACTTGTCAAACAATTTACTGCTTGGTAAGCACTGAACTGCTTGATCTAAAATGGAGTCTAAATAAGTGTTGTCACTAATAAAAAACTTGACTTAATGTCAACAGATGGTGTTTCTTTCATGAATCGTCTAGTGGAAGAGCATTTTAATGTAAAGTAGGGTTCCTATGCTTTCAATACTATGAGCAAAAGAAGAGCTGTGGAAGAGGTTACTCCTCCTCCTCCTCCTAATTAGGCCTCAACATTAAGTGCAATGTTGCATGTACAAAAAATTTCCCAACAACACAATGTTAGTCAACTTGCTAAGATCCCTCAAAAACTAAGGCAAAATGAAAGCACAGGAGATGTGAATAACCCTCAAGGTATTCCATCTTAGGCTTCTACATCTAAGGCTTCTACGAAGACATCTAATGCATATTTTAGTGTGGTAGATCAAATGAGGAAGACCAATGTGAAAATTTCTATGTGGGATGCTTTTGCTACTATACCATCACAAAAGAGACTACTATAGTAGGAGTTGGAAAGCATTGAACTCAAAGATCATCTTCCTAGCATGGAGAATGCCATGAGTTTGGTACAACCATCAAAGGAGGTAGAAAGATTTAAAAGGGTTAGACCTCCTCCATTTTATGTCTCTCTAATTATAAGAGATAAGCTATTCCAGAATTGCATGATTGATTCAGGGGCTAGTAGTTTAGTAATGCCCAAATGTGTTGTTGATATTTTAGAAGTGAAATATGAACCCATTGTTAAGAATGTATTGCAATTAGATTGTAGTACTGTCAAGACTATGGGAATTCTTAGAAATGTTGAAATGGCCTTACATGTATGGTTGAGTTGTACTATAGTTCAATATATATATATTATTGAGGTTAAACCACACTTTTCCATTTGTCTTTCAAGAGATTTTACTACCCAAATAGGTAGTTACATATCCTCTAATTGGTCATATATGTTTTTTAGAACTAGATATGGAACCAAAGCTTCAATCAGAGTAGAACCATTAGCCCTTTATCATATTGAGCTCTACATTCCTAATTTGATCAATATGAATTGCAGCATCCTAGAAATAAATGAAAATGACACAAAAAATGAGCCTACCACTTCTTTAGCTGAGATACCTAATTTCCTCTTAGATGAATGGGCCAAAGCATATTAGTTTGATCCTATATGAGAAACCTAGGAGACATGCCTTGGCACCTATTGTATATCAAAAAAGGATACTCTTTTTCCCAACTTAATGAAAATCAAATAAGAAATAAGTGGGATATGGAGTATGCATTTTGATGGATGAAGAAATAAAAATTGATCAGGGGCTGGTGTGATGTTTGTTTCTCCTACACTAGAAAGGTACTACTTCTCATTTAGGCTTCAATTCAATTGTACCAATAATGTGGTCGAGTATGAGACATTGATTCAAGGTCTCTTACTTGCTCAAAAAAGAGGAATTCAAGAATTAAGTGTATATGGAGATAGTGAGTTTGTGTTCAATTAGGTGAGGAATCAAAATGTTACTAAGAATGGTTTGCTCAAGTCTTGCAAACATAGAGTATGGGATTTTCTTGAAATTGTCATAGCCTTTAATATCTAGTGTTTCCCTAGGAAAGGAAATAGACATGTTGACATGCTTATGAAAGTAGGTGCATCTTATGATGTCCCAAGGAGCCTCAAAGATGAGAAGAATTAGAAGATTAAAGTGATGGCCAGACCAACTATCCTTGATAATAATATCAATTGGCAGGTCTTTGAATTTGATGCACAAATTGTGAGTTTCTTACAAAATGAACCAAAGTTATCAGATAGAAATTAGTCGAGATTGCATGACTGATATGGTGATCAAAGAATCAACCTCAACTCCAATAAGTTGCCTAAGGGTCTCATTACCTTAGAGAGTGTCTTCAATCCTGATGACCAAGCAAGGGATAAAGGCATGAATCTTGCAACAAACAAAGGAGATCATATGCCAGTTGCAGTTGTTGATGGAAGAATGCTAAAAATGGGGTAGGTATGTTCTAAAGCCAAAGAAGAAAGTTTTGTTCATCTATGTTAAGAATTTAATGATGTATTTTCTTGGACATATGATCATTTAAAGGGTTGTGACCCTAGTCTGTTTCAACATACTATAGATCTAGTGGATAATTTCAAGCCTATTAGGCAAAAGTAGAGACCAGGAAATCCCAATATTGAGCCACTAATGAGAAATGACCATTACAAATTAATTGAGGCCAATATCTTTTCCCTATTAAGCACTCCTCTTGGATGGCACACCTTGTCCTTGTTAGAGAAAGGAATGGAAAAATTAGACTATGTGTAGATTTTAGGGATCTTGACCAAGTCTCCCTTAAAGATCATCATCCCCTTCCTTCCATGGAACATATATTCTCCAAAGTTAGTGGTTTAGAGAGATTCTTCTTCTTGGATGGATTCTTAGGTTATAATCAGGTGTTAGTTAAAGAAGCTAACAGATATAAAACTACTTTCACTACCAAATGGGGCACCTATGCATATAGTAAAATACCTTTTGGACTAACAAATATAGGTGCCACATTTCAAAAGGCAATGGAGATGACCTTCAAAAATATGATTGAAAGGTTTGTGTTAGTCTACCTTGATGATATCACAATATATTCAAAAGATGTAGCAGAGCATTTTGGTCATCTTAAGAAAGTGTTGATAAGATGTAGAGAGCATGAAGTATCTTTGAATCCAAGCAAGTGTTTCTTTGCTACTAATCAAGGGAAATTATTAGGACACATTGTATCTAAGGATGGTTTGACCATTGATCTAGAAAGAACAAAGGAAATACTTTCCCCTTCCCTTCCTAGTCACAAGAAAGGTCTGCAAAGTTTTCTAGGTATAATAAATTTTGTGAGAAGATTTATTCCTAATTTAGCTACCATGGTGAAACCTCTTATAACCATGCTTAAAAAGAACATGGTTTTCTTATGGACTAGGGAAGGGAAATAAAGTTTTGAATAAATCAAAGTGGCTAGAGCTTCAACCCCTACCATCATTAATCTAAACTTTGATAAGAATTTCATTCTTTACACCTTAGGAGGTGAATCAAATGTTTCTACTATTTTGACTCAATTAAATGATAAAAATTAACAGCCTATTACTTTCTTTAGAAAAGGACTGAAAGAGTATTAAAATAAGTACAAATATGTTGAAAATTAATTCCTTGAAATCATAAGAGCTTTGAAGAAATTTAGACAACTGTTGCCTTGTAAAAAAATCCATTTGTTGGTCCCTCATGCAAGTGTTAAGGATTTCTTGTTGAGCAAAGATATTGGTTAGAGAAGGGTAGGTTAGATCACTAACATGATGGAGTATGATGTGGACATCCAAATTACCAAACTAGTAAGAGGGAAAGGGTTATGCAAATAGATGATCTCATCTCATGAGCCTAATGAGGAAGTTGTCTTGGTTTTGGCAGAACAATAGGAGGTAAGGAATGATAATCTAAGGAGTTGGATAGATGATATGAAGACTTTCTTAGCGGGGAATAGGTATCCTCAAGAGTTAAATAAAGCTAAAAGGAGGTAGTTTAGGTTGTAGTCAATTCCCTACGCTATAGTTGATAGTGTTATTTTTAGGAAGGACTTCAACGAAGCTTTGCTAAGATGTATTGATGCAGTTCAAATAGAGAGAATGATTAAGAAACTTCATGATGGTCTTGATGGTGGCCACTTTTTAGCAAGAACCACTACAGTGAAGATCATGAGAGTTAGTTACTATTGGCCATCCTTGTTCCATGACTACCATAGACATGTAAAGAAGTGTGAAAAGTATGATTTCTTGTCAAGTAAACAAAGACTTGCAATCCTTCTGCTCCACCCCATCCAGGTCGATCAACCTTTTTCTCAGTGGGGATTAGATTTTATTGGTCCTATTGATCTGCCTTCTAGTTCTAGTCACAAGTGGATTTTGGTAGCAACATTTTACTTTACAAGGTAGACAAAGGAAATAGCCTTGAAGGATTCTAGAGAGGCTTTAGTTGTGGAATTCCTTAATGGAATTGTTACCAGATTTGGTGCTCCTTCCACTATAATATGTGACAATGAAAAATCATTTGTAGGAGCTCAGATTTCTGCGTGGACAATTGATCATGTTATTTAATTGAGCACATCTTCTAATTACTACCCTTAAGGTAATGGTTTGGCTAAGCCATCCAATAAGAATTTGATCAGGATCATCAATAGGACTATTGAAGATAATCAAAGGTGTTGGCACCAGAAATTGAGGACTACCCTTTGGGCTGATAGAATAACACCTAAAAGAGCTATTGGGAAATTTCCTTTCATGCTAGTGTATGTAGAGAAGAAAGGCTTCTTATCTCATTAGAGTTTCTAGCTCTTGAGATGGCTGATCACTTGGAACTAATTGAAAATGATGTTATGTCTATATGAATGGAAAATCTAATGGAGCTGGAAGAGAAAAGACATCATGCAATATAGATCTTAGAAATACAACAAAAATAGATGAAGAAGAGCTTTGATAAGAAAGCTAAGGTCAGAAATTTGAAAGAGGGCGATCTTGTGCTAAAGTGGGATGCAGATAGAGAAAAAGCAAGGAGACACTCAAAGTTTTATACCGTATGGAGTGGTCCCTATGTGATCATCAGTTGCACGTGAGCCAATGCTTTTTAGTTAAGTAGACCTAATGGTGAAATATTTCCTATTCTAGTCTATGGAATACATGTCAAGCCCTATTTTTGATGGAAATTAATGTTTATGTATATATTAGAGTAGTTTGCTTCCTTTTTTTTCTCTATTTTCCTAGAAGTGCACGAGCAAATGTTATGTTTTGTTGTAGAGAGTTTTTATTCCAATTTTGCAAAGTTACAGAGGTAGAAGGGCATGTTTTGTGGCTTAAAATGTGGAAGAGGTGATGAATTTGATGAGTTTTCATGGTTTCAAAAACTCCATAGCCCAATGGATCCTTTAGTGGTCATTAATCATATGTCAAGAAGGCTTGCATCCCTTTTGAGTCACTAAAAATGTTAACCAAAATGTTCTCCTACTAGAAAATCAAATTTAAATAATAATCCATTCAACAGTCACCAAGATTTTTTTATGAAATAATTTAATGTTGGTTATATCCTTATTTCATGTTATGCCTTAGAACATTTTGTAGTTGCAGCTATGTGATTTGCACAATCGTGGTTTGTTAAGCATCAAAAAAGGTCAAGGTGTTGAAGGCATCATTGATTTGTATTCACATCATCATAAAGTTAGTTCGTCTAACCAAGGTTAGAGTGGCAAAAGCATGCTTGTATTTTTTTTCCTAGTCACACGGTTATATTGACACATTGTGGTTTAAGTTGTGATAGTGCAAAAAGGGAAAGTCTTTAGTGTTTCAAAGAGACATTTCACACCATTAGATCTTTTCAGATCTATGGCCACCACATGGTCATAATAGGTTAAAAGGAAGTTAAGGTTAGAGTTGCAATTAGGAAATTTGATTTTTTTCACTTGGTTGAAATGTTAGAAAGTAAACCATGGGTCAAGGTGGTGACTATGTGAATGCAGTTAGGAATGGAGTCTTCACAAGGTTGCAGTGGTTAAGGAAAGATGTTAAGGGTGGACCACGAAATAGTGATAACCAATTGGTCATGGTTTCACAACTTGGAACTATTATTAAGGAAAGGTGGTGGTGAAACTATGATCACGGGCAGTCAAACATAAGGTATAAGGTTGAATGCCAGTAGAGTGGTAGAATTGTGTGGGATGTTTGGTGTAGGTGGCAAGGCTTGACTGTTAACTCTAGTTGACCAAATAACATGACTTATTTGGCACACAGATGACAAAAAAAGTAGCTTGGTGATGAATATGATCTTTTTGATCTCCTGCAACCACTTTCATCACTCCCCAAGCCTAATAAATGCAATAGAACACTCTATTACTGTTGGTTGATCCATCTACTTAGTCAAAGGTTAATAGCCATCATTCTTGTCCTCTCAGAGATTTTTTGGTGGATAACTGATCTTCCCACATCTAGGTTTGTACTAGATCATATCTTTTCTAGTTTTGTAGTAATTATTGTCTATAAATTTGATTGTAGTAGTTGAATTCTATCTTAGGGTGGAAGCTATCTGAGTTATGCTTAAACTATAAAAGTAGATGGTGTACTCTTTCTTAGGGTTGGATCTTCTTTGTTTCTTTGGTATTGCCTTGGCATGCTACTATAAATTCCCTCTTTGTCTCTGAATTATATGACATCCTATCTTATCTCCTTCGACCGATGTACTATGCAAGCTTTTTCTACCTCTCTTTGATGTACAATTTATATCTCTAACCTACATTTTTGTATCTTTGTTGGCCTATGAATGATAAGTAGTGAAACATTTTTTCCTTGTGTCAGTCATGTGGTTGTTTGATCTATATGTAGCTAATAGATTAAAGCAAGTCTGATCCATATATCTTTGAATTGTTATGAAAATGGTATTATACATGTATGGGTAGAGATTGGTCTGAACAACCTATTTTGGTGCATCACCTCTTTAGAATAGAGTACCTAGTTCCTTTCATGTATTCCTTCTCCCTTTTCTCTTCAAGAATAGTTTGACATCCTAATAGTAGAAGAAGCCAACTTTCTTGGGAGACTCAACCTCATAGTTCAAGTCCCATAGCTTAGAGGTTGTTTCCGTGTTTCACAAGGTTGTCCTTAGGTAAGAAATTTGGACAAGGGTGCAATCTTTCATGACAAAAAATCCCAAATAGACTTAGTGCATATGTAGGAAGATTTTAAAGGGTGTATTTTACCAACTGAATTTTTCCATCTTGGCTAAGGGTTATATCCTTCCAACCAGCCAATTTCTTATTAAACCTATCAATAAGACTGATCTAGAAAGAATGTGGGGGTTTGAGGCCCATAGGGAGACCCAAATAGGTTGAGGGAAGGCTACCTATGCCACATCCCAAAATATCAGTGTAAGAATTTGGTATAGCTTTGATACCATGTAAGAATTTTCCTTAGGGAAGAATTCACCCAAGATCAAGGAACTCAAGCACAAGCACAACTGTAGACCAAGAGAGTATGATCAATATGAGAATATATTATCTCAAGCATGTATCATATAACATGTAAATACACACTAGGAGAGCTTGTATATAAATGCCTCTAAGATGATCCTAGAATATGTATAGAATGTACTAGGAGATAAATATGACAACTAAGCACATATGCTTCACAATAAGAGGATAAGCATGATGAGGTGTCTCACATGTGTAGATGTTGTAGACACCATGTGCTCAAATAAAGTGCTTACTCCTATGTGTAGACACCATTGCATAATTAGAGTGCTAACTCCTGTGTTGTCAACATGATAACTCACAAGAGTATGCATACTCCTAGGTGACTATTAAATAAATAATAAAATATGCATTAACCTAAGTAAACTTAAGTGTAAATAGTAAATACTTATTTACACAAACATCCCCCCTTAAGTGCAACTTAGGGGAATGCCCTTAAGCTTACAAAATCTAGGATGAAATGCATGATGGGTCCTAGCTACTAGGCCATGTTAGGTAGCCATGTACATAATGAAAATGCAATCTCTCATAAAGTGGAGAAAGAGGGAAAACCTCATGGGAAAAACCCTCCCCCAAAAAGAGAGATGAAAAAGACATGATGCATGGATGGATGGAGTAATCAAGACCCACCCATTATGACATACATCAAGTATATACAAAAGAGACTTAGGAGTAGGACAAAAACCCATTAGAGAAAAAAGTCCCCCCTATGAAAGAGAAGAAGAAGGAGACAAGATAGTCTCCCCCCCCCACCCGGCCCCCTAAAAGTAGTGTGTCAATCAGTGAGAAATGCTCCAATGTAGAAGTTGATCCATGAATGTTGAATATTGTTCCTCCCCTTTGGAAGAAACAATGGAAGAGGTACAGGTGAGATGCTTTGCCTATGTGTGGAAAGAATCTTGATGATGAAAGATGTCTCTGAAACTTGCTCAACTATCCCTGTGTCGATATTGATGTAGGCTCCTTTCAAAACTGATGAGAAGAAGTGCATATCTAGCAAGGATTGATGTAGAACCTATTTCAAAGAACAATCCATCTCCTTAAATGATAAAGAGACCTCTTACAACTATTGTACATAATGATCCACAATCAAATCAATCTGGTAAGCATGATCATGTAGAGAATGGATAGGAGGGTTAGAGTGAGCCCTTGCAACAATTGGAGAAGGGTCTTCTTCATGAAAGAGAAGATATATATCATTAATGATGTCTCCCAAATATGCTGTGGTAATTCATGAACAAAACTGCAATATCTATCAAGAAGTCATCCACTGATGCTAGAGTTGGAAGACTAGGTGTACCCTATTGTGTTGGATCTCTCATTGTGGAAATGTGTGCATGTGGAATTTGTTGATGTCATGACCTCTCACTGCAACTATCAATAGAACCCCACATATTTGAATCTATTAAAGCATTATTGCAGATGTCATAATCAGTTTCCCAAATGCTTGAAGTAGTATCCTCAATAAAGAGAAGATAAATTTCATCGATGATGTCTCCCACATCTTCAATGCGAGACTCCACAAACAACTTTACAATATTTGGAAGGAAGTCATCACATGAAGTTAAAATAGGAAGACATGGAGTGTCCTGCTACATTGAATCTGAAGCATCTATGGCTGGAGTGGCAAGAAGAGTTTTAGGAGGTGCGATCTCAATTGGAGGTGTAGGAACTATTATTGAAGCAACAAAAGATAGAATGTCATCTAGAAAAGAGGAATTGTGAGATCTCCATAGTTTTTCCAAAGAGCAATCCACATATCATACAGGTGAATAAGATTTTTGACATGCCAAGGATCATTAGTCATATTCATTATAATAATATCTAAGAGTCTACTAACAAGTGGCTATATTTCAGTTTCAGAGATCAATTCATTGGAACATAAATAAGGAAATACTTCCTTATGTTCACTTCTTAAATGATCAATGACTAAAGCACTCCATTTTTTTTAGTTCCTTTTTGTCAATGGTGGTTTGATTCCAAACCAACATGTGAAAATAAACTCCTCCCTAAGATCAATTAATGTACCCCCCAAAATGTAGAAATATGTAATCAACCCCCCCTAATGTATGATTTGGCACTTAGTGTGATAGCCACATGCCAATTTAGGGCCTGTTTCTGAAAGTTCTATTTGTATCCATAGAACCTATAATATGATTGCAGATGTATAAAGTAGACAAAAAATTATGAACTTTCAAAAAAACATAACTTGATCTGGAGTCCAGATGAGCCCATACTAAGCATTTGAAGTGGCAAAAATTGGGATTTGCGAGTTGTAGAAAAATTTCAGGAACAAAGATCTCAAACCACCTACACCAATGTGTAGATCACAAAATTCTACCCCAAAAAAAAAAAAATCTCACAAAAGGGAGTCCATATGAGGGAGATATCATTGTTTGAAAATCATTGTTGTAATTATTTTTCCTAAGTCACCATTGTCGCACCTCCAAAAATCAAATGGCTCAAGATTTTTCCTTAGATGTCTAGTTTGGATGAAACAAAATCTAATTTGGGGTTTTTTTGATCTTTTGAATGTGATGCAAATATTTGATTTGTAACAGCAAACTTCAATCTTCACCTGCAAAAATCTCTCCTACTAGCCTAATGGCCAAAAATTTCCTAGAAAATAATGCAGCTCCAAATTTTTTTAGAGATGCAAATGAAAAAAATGTAGGTCTAAAAATTAAATCTATAGATTTTAAATGATTATTACCAATTTCACAAATCAGGCCTTTGGGTTGCCAGTTTGCAAAAAAATGTTTTCTCAATTTTGACTATTTCCCAACATAGGTAAATTTATAGTCAATTCACCAAATCAACATTTTGAACGTAATGGCGAGGTCCAATTTTTCTCTAAACGCTCCTAATTTCTATGGATTCTCTATTTTTGGGTCAAGGTGTTGAAGTAAGAATGGTCTCGAACAGCTATGTGAAGAGAATCTCCTTGAGCTCTGATACCATGTAAGAATTTGGTATAACTCTAATATCATGTAAGAATTTTCCTTAGGGTAGAAGTCACCCAAGACCAAGGAACTCAGGCACAAGAACAACTATAGACCAAGAGGGTATGATCAAAATGAGAATATATTATCTCAATCATGTATCATATAGCTAGCATGTACATACACACTAGGAGAGCATATATATAAAGGCCTCTAAGATGTATCTAGAATGTGTCTAGAATGTACTAGGAGATAAGCATGAAAACTAAGCACATATCCTCCACAATAAGAGGATAAGAATGATGAGGTGTGTCACATGTGTAGATGTTGTAGACACCATGTGCTCAAATAAAGTGCTTACTCCTATGTGTAGACACCATGTGCATATTTAGAGTGCTAACTCTTGTGTTGTCAACATGACAACTCACAAGAGTATGCATACTCCTAGGTGACTAGTAAATAAATAATAAAATATCCATTAACCTAAGTAAACTGAAGTAAATCGTAAATAGTAAATACTTATTTAGACCAACAATTAGTTATCTTCCTCTGTCTCATAGTTAGAGTATTGATGAAGAAGATAGAGCTCTTGTTCAAGTTGATAAGCTGTCCCAAACAACTGATGTAAGAGCTTAAAATCTTTTTGACCACCTTGGCTTCCTCAATCAAGGCTTCCCCGGACAAGATAGTGTTATCCAAAAATTGTTAGTGAGAGAAAACTTGGGGGCTTGATGAAGATCTAATACCTTTCAAAATCCCATCTATTCTATTGGAAGAAATCATCCTTCCCAAGCACTCAACCAGAATGATGAAGAGAATGGGAAGAAGGGGGTCACCTTGCCTTAACCCCCTTGACGGTTTGAGAAATGTAGAAGGAGAACCATTGATCAAAGAAGCCAAAGAGGAAGTCAAAATTAGTTGGTTGACAAGCTTGCAAACCTTTGAAATAAACCCAAAGGCTCTGAGGACCTTAAAGAGAAAAGACCAATCCACCCAATCATAAGCCTTGGATAGGTCAAGGTTTAGAAGAAAGCCTTCTCTCCTGTATTCTTCCAAGGAGTGGATAAATTTATGGACAGTCATAATAGAATCAAGGATTTGTCTCCCTGGAACAAGACTAGATTATTTAGGAGAAATAATCAAAGGGAGGATCTTGATTATCCTATTAGCCAAGGCATTAGAAATAATCTTATCGAAAAAATTGTAGAGGCTGATGGGTATAAAATGATCCATAGAATCTGCCCTTGGCATTTTAGGGATAAGCACTAAAAAGGTAGCATTCACCTCCTTAATCAAAATTTTAGCTCCAAAAAAATCTTGAATAGCTTTGATAAGATCTTGATGGACGACTTCCCATAATAAGTGAAATAAGAAAGTAGGGAAACCATCTAGGCCTGGAGACTTGTTTGTAGGAAGGGAGAAAACAACCTGCTCAATTTCCAAAGGGGATGGGATATCCACAATCATGGAGTTATCATTTGGCTAGATCAAAACTAGAATGTTAGAGATAATATCCTATTGATCCCCATTCTAAAGATTGAGGTCTCCGGTCAGAAGATTGGAGAACAAAGAGATGGCCTCATTTGAAATATCTTTTTCATCTTCCAAAATAACATTCCTCTTCTTGATGATACCAATTATGTGATGAACTCTATTCTTCAGAATGGAGATATGGAAGAATCTACTATTATGGTCCACTTCTCTTAACTAGAAAGCTCTTGATCTTTGTCTCTAGAAAGCCTCCTCTTGACCAATATTATTGTGAAGATAAAAAATAATGATTTTTCCTCCTCCAACCTCTCCTCATTGTAACCCTCCTTTTGAATAACCCATTGAATAATACTGAGGTCCTCTGAAATGTTAGCTTTGGATTGAAAAATGTTACCAAAATATGACTTATTCCACTTCTTGATATTTAGTTTGATATTTTTCAACTTGTATGCCACCTTGAACATGGCAGTGCCCTTTATGTGAATATTCCACCACTCCAAAATATGAAGCAAGATATCTGGGTGGGAATTCCACATTCTTTTGATCTGAAGAGGAAGTTACATTTAATAGAAATGGGATCCAAAGTGAGAAAAATAGGAGAGTGATCTGAACCAATCTAAGCCATTAACGATAAATTACAATAGTTGGAATTCATCCAATCTAAGGATATCAGAGCTCTATCTATAAGCACTTGGATGCAATCATTTCCTATTCTTCTATTAGATAGGGTATATAATCCTCCCTGAAGCTCCATAAATAGCAATGCCAAATCATTGATGAATTCAAAAAGGTCTTGCCTACTCTCTAGATTTGAAGCCAAACACCCTGTTTCTCATCATCCCTTAAGGGGGTATTAAAGTCCCCCATAACGATATTAATTGCTCACATGGAATCTAATTAAAATATATCTAATCTTAACCCAATAGTTCCTCCTACCATTTTATAGGTTGTTATGATGCCAAAATTTTATTATAAATTTTTACTTTAATATTTATTAATAAATTTATCAATCTTTTGACATGCTCAACGTCTACCACACCTTCTCTTTATCATTTCCTTTATCTTCATCCTCTTCCCTCACCCAATGGGAGAACCTCAACTTGTCCCCCTCCTACTATCAAGACCAATTTAATAAAATATTGGGAGGCCAAATTAGTAGTCAACTTATCTAGTGCCACCATTGACCCTCTCACCTTTAACTTTCTTAAGCATGACCTTAATTTTTCCCTTTCTCTGCAAGCCATCCCTCATGTCAAATTTCTTGTAGACATTGAGACTTCTCTTCACACTCTCCATACCAATATTATTAAGGAAGTGAGACAAGATTGTGCCGTGGCTCTCAAGAAGGTTAAGCCTCCTAAGTGTAACATCCCTAAAGAGCTGAGATTAAAGCATTCAAAAAGCTTATTCACAAGCATGATTTGGATATCTCCAAGGATGATAAAGGAAATGTCATAGTGATTATGAACAAACCTGACTACACTTCTAAGATTCCCAACCTCCTATTAGACACCAACAGCTACAGGGTTGTTCCCCACAACCCTTGTGCCAAAATCATAAAAAAGGTCAAAGCAACTATCAACAATTCCTTTTTTGATGATGCCACTAAAAGATTTCTTTTTCCCTCCAAGGATCTTACCCCTCAAATTTATGCGGTGCCTAAAATCCACAAAGCGAACATTCCATTGCGACCTATAGTAGATACTATAGGTTCCCCGACCTACAAGTTAATAGCCTGTCTCGCCAAATTTCTCGCCTCGTAGATTGGAAACTTTGACTCATTTGTCAAAGATTTTAATAAATTTTTCCAATTCATTAAGGATACTAGATGTGATATTAATGAAATCTTGGTTAGCTTTAACATCATTTCCCTCTTCACCAAGGTCCCCATCCCTGAATCCATAGAGATTGTCAAGCACAAGGTGAATGGTGAGGTGGCCTCTCTGGTTGAGTTGTGCTTATGATCCACTTTCTTCTCCTTCCTTGGTGTCATTTATGAAAAAGTGGATGGTGCGATGATGGGTTCCCCACTCTCCTCAATTATTGTGAACAATAACATGGAAGTATTTGAGGAGATTGCATTACACTCTTTTCCCCTCAAGCCCAAGTGGTGTAAACGTTATATAGATGGCACCAACATATGTTGGCCACATGGTCTAGACAAGTTGGAAGAGTTTCATGTACACCTCAACAATTTAGTTCCCTCCCTTTCTTTCACCAAGGAGATCAAATCAGACAACTGCTTACCTTTCCTTGATGTTTTAATCTTAAAAAAACCTGATGGGTCACTTGGTTGATGGGTGTTTCACAAAGCTACCCACACTAACATTTACCTAATGCTTCCTCGCACCACCACCCCAGGAAAATGGTTGGTATCCTCAAAACCTTGGCCTTAAGAGTGCATAGGATCTATGAAAATGATAACCTTGACCAAGAACTTCAACATCTCCATCAAGTTTTCAAGTGGAATATTCAAGCAGACAAATTGGTAAAGCCTTCCACTTGGCCAAATCTCTCCATCTTTTCCCACCTAGCAATGCTCCCTCTATCCCTAAGACCTCCCCATTTTTCTCCATGCCCTATGTTATGGAGATTTCCCACAATATCTCTAAACTTCTTAACAAAAAGGGCATCAGAGTGGAATTCAAGCCCATATCCACTATAAGGCACTACAACCCTCCTGCTAAGGACCACAAGGATGCCCTTATTGAGTCTAGGGTATATAAGGTCATGTGCTCTTGTGGAACCCCTTACATTGGAGAAACAAGTCACTCATTCAACACTAGAATCAAAGAGCATGTTGCTGACATGAAACATGAACAGATTCTTAAGTCAACACTTGCTAAGCATTCTTCCTCGACCAAGCATCACATATGCTTAGAGGACACCCAAATTATGTATAGAGAGGACAATTTCTTCAAGCGCAAGCTCAAATAAATCAATAATAACCCCTCTAACCTCAATCAAGATGAGGGTTGGAGCTTGAGCACATATTGGCATCCATTATTATCTTCCCTTCGTAGCAACAACCCTGTATCTTGATCGTCTTTCTATACCTTTCTCCTTCTCTTTGGTTTCTCTTCCCCTTTCGTGCATCTCCTCAGTTCTCTTCCCCCCTTCCCCCTCCCACCTCTTCCTCATACCTTGTCCTTCCCTCCCCCCCTTTATCCCTTCTTCCCCTCGTCTTCTTACCCCAGGTTGAGTCCCTTGCTCTCTTTTCTCTATTTTAGTCTCACAGTTCTTACCCCCTTCTCTCTATTTATGTTATTTAGGTCATCTGTCTATGCTTTATTTTCTTGTCATATTTGTTAGGGCTCATCTCGACCATCTCTCTTGTCTCCCTCATCTCTCCTTGTGTTATTTTTCTTTTTAGTTATTCCTATTCATTTTCTCTTATGTATTTATTCCCTTATTATTTTTATTTTTTTCTTATTTTCTTATTCATTATTTACTATTATTATTATTAGGTCTTGCGCATGCACACACACACACACACACACACACACACACACACACACACACATATATAAGTATGTATATATATATATATATATATATATATATATATATATATGTATAAGTATATACATACTTATATATATATATATATATATATATATATATATATATATATAAGTATGTATATACTTATATATATATATATATATATATATATATATATATATATATATATATATATATATATATATATATATATATATATATATATATATATATATATATATATAAGTATATATATACATTTTTTTTCCCTTTTAATTATCCTTATTCATTTTCTCTTACGTATTCATTCCATTTTTATTTTTATTTTTGTATTTTTCTTATTTTCTTATTCATTATTTACTATTATTATTGATGTTACCTTTTTCTTATATATATATGTTATTATTATCAATATTATTATTATTATTATCAGGTTTTGTGCATGCATATATATATATATATATATATTCTTTATATATATTGATTTCTTATACCCATCTACATATTTGTAGATTGGGGTGTTTATTCTTACTTTTTATTCCCTTATTATCTTTGTAATTTTCTTATTATCTATTATTTTTGAGGTCGTCTTTTTTCTTATATATATATATATATATATATATATAAAATTAGGTCTCACGCATATATACACACACACACATATATATATATATATACATATATACATATATATATATACACAAAAGTATATATATACACATATGTATATATATATATATATATATATATAGATCTATATACTTTTCTTATATATATATACACATTTCTTATGCCTTTCTACATTTTTTTAGTTTGCTTATATATATGCATTTCTTATACCCATCTACATATTTCTTATTCCCGTCTAGGTATCTTTTCCCTTATTTTTGTATTTTTCTTATTTTCTTATGTAGTATCCTCTATTTTTATTAGGGTTATCTTTTTCTTATTTATATCTATTTGTTATTATTATTATTATTACTATTAGGTCTCGCATGTTTATATATATACATTTCTTATACCCATCTACATATTTGTAGATTGGGGTGTCTATATAATCTTTCTCGTTTTGTGTGTTGTCGTGTTTTCTTTTTTGCATCTATAGTGTTATTTTACATTTTTACTTCCATGTTGGTGCTCCTTATTTGTTTACACCCATGCGTGCATACAAACACACACACACATTTGTCTTCTTTGGGTATAGGTGTTTGTAGATTATTATTATTATTAATTATTATATTTTTTGTGTAGTCTTATTATTTCTTTGTTGTCATTTATTAATTTTTCAATTTTTTTGGTTTAATCTAAGTTTAATTCCTATTATTATTATTGCTATTATTTTTGTTTATTATTATCATGATTATACTTTTATTCATTCATTCATTAAATTATCAATTCTTATTCTTTCTAAATCTTTATTTATTATTTTTATTATATTTGTTTTGACTTATTAGCCCTCCCTTTTTTGTAGGAGTGGTTTCCAATCAGTAGATTAGGGTCATGTCTTGTCACCCTTCTACTTTTTTCTCTCTCCTCACCCAAATTCCCCCCTCTCTTGTTCCCTTTTAGAGGTCTGCTAGATCTGTAACTTATCATTTTTTGTTCTTCATGTTCTTTGGCATCCTGATGATGGATCATGTAGTATGATTTGAAACGTTGATAGTAAAAAACTACACACAATCAAATCCATAAACTAAAACTCACAAGGTATCCCAATCCAAATCTCAAGATTAGATAAGTTTTGTGAAATTGGAAAGTGTGGAAGTAACATATCAATATGCCTTGAAAGATGAGGAGGTCTTGGTAAAGAAGCATGAACAAAGAAAAAGAGGTAGAGGTAGATCTTATGGAGAAGTTGGTAGATTTGGTAATTTTGTTCAAGATAAGGGAAAATTTAAATGGAGAAATGATGACAAAGGAAAGACCGAATGGAAAGGTGGTAGTTCTGACTGAGGAAGAGGTAATTCTTATTCTAGAGGTGGTTTTTATGGTAATTGTTTAAGATTTGGTACAGAAGGGAATAGATCCTTTGAGTGTAGATCCTTTGGTAAGAATGAACAAGGTACCATAAATGCTATGATTCAAGGAGATCTCGAGGGTTCACCAAGTGGACCTAAAGTTGGAGAAATATGATGGTGAGAAGAGCTTTATGTAGTAAGGGAATTGATGAGGAACTTGTCCTAAGAAGAAGTCTTTTTCAAGATCAGATGTAAGATGGCTAGAAAATGCCTCAAGGTGATCATTGACAATGGAAATTAAAAAAATTTGGCATCGAAGGAAATGGTTACAAAGTTACAGTGGCAAGACAAAAACATTATAAACCATATCATTTTTCATGGATCAAGGATGAAAATAAGATATTGGTAAGTGAACAATGTGTTTTGAAGTTCAAGATTGGAAATTACTTTGATGAAGTTTTATGTGATGTTATGCCTATGGATTATTGTTATATTTGGATGGATAGACCTTGAAAATATGATATATATGCTATACATGGTGGAAGATTGAATCAATACACTCTTTGGGTGAATGGGAGAAAGCAAGTATTGTTTCCTTTGATTGAAAGTCCATATGAGGTTAATTGTACTATTGGTGAGAATTTGCATGATTAATGGAAAGAAATTTGAAAAGGAAATTAAGAAGAATCAAATCTATTTTACTATAATTTTGAGAAGACCAAATTGTGCTAGTAATAACTAGGTGATAGACAATAGTGATGACCAAGTGACAGGTAGTGGAAACCAAGTGAGAGAGGTTATTGATAACCGATTGATAGACAACGTAAACTAAGTGACAATAGAAGCTAGCCAGTAGTATTGACCGAGTGCCAGTAGAAATTACAAGTTTTCTAAATGAGTATAAAGATATTGTTACACACGATATACTTAATGGTTTACCACTAGTAAGAAGTATAAGTTGCTATATGGACTTGATTCTTGGAACTAGTTTTCTGAATAAAGCACAATATATATTGACATCTACAAAGAATGAAGAATTTAACAAACAAGTGCATGGTTTTTGCAAAAAGGTTTGATTAGAGAAATTTTGAGTCCATGTGTTGTACTTGTTATATTAGCACCTAAGAAAATGGAGAATGGAATATGTCTATTGATTCCAAAACTATTAACAAGATCATAGTGAAATATAGGTTTTCTATGCCAAGGATGGATGACATAATGGATTGTTTGAGTGGAGCAAATTATTTTACCAAGATTGATTTGAAGAGTCATTATTATTAAATGAAAATTAGAGAAGGTGATGAATGGAAGACTAATTTCAAGATAAAGGATGGTTTGTATGAATGGTTGGTAATGCCTTTTGGTTTCACTAATGCAACTAATACTTTCATGAGGTTGATGAATGAAGTTCTCAAGAGATTTTTGGGTAAGTTTGTGATTTTTCATTTGGATGATATTTTAATATTCACTAAGACTAAGGAAGAAAATATTGAGCATGTTAGACAAATATTATAGAGATTGAAAGAGGAGAAGTTGATGATTAACTTGAAAAAGTGTTCTTTTATGCAAGAAGATATTGTGTATTTGGGATTTGTAATTTCTGCTGATGGTTTTAGAATGGATCCTAACAAGGTTAAAGAAATTTTAGAATGGATT
The DNA here is from genome assembly GCA_028749045.1 of Cupressus sempervirens. NCBI lineage: Eukaryota > Viridiplantae > Streptophyta > Pinopsida > Cupressales > Cupressaceae > Cupressus > Cupressus sempervirens. Next base: position 723,812,343 of record CM053791.1, read on the forward strand.
ACATCTAAGAATGTGGGTGAGGTAAGATCATTTCATGGTTTTTCTAGTTTCTATAGGAAGTTTATAGAGAATTTCAGTTCTATTTGTAATGCTATGACTAAAATAATGAGAGGAGATAAAAATGATTTTAAGTGGACATATGGAGCTGATAAGAGTTTTGAGAATTTGAAAGAAAAGCTTGTTGAGTTACTTGTATTAGTTTTTCCTAATTTTAATAACACATTTCAAGTTGAATGATGCAAGTTGTAGTGCAATAGGAGATGTGTTGAGTCAAGAAGGTAAACCTATTGCTTTCATTAGTGAGAATTTGAATGACGCTAAAAGGAAGTATTTTGTATATGATCAAGAGTTTTATGCTACTGTTCAAACCTTGAAGAAATTTAGACATTATTTGATTCCTAAGGAGTTTGTGTTGTATACTGATCATAAAGTTTTCTAGTATTTGGGAAGTCAACATATGTTGAATCAGAGACATATGAAGTGGGTTGAGTACTTGCAGATTCTCACATTTTTGATCAAACATAAAAGTGGATTTACTAATTGCATTGTTGTAAGCAAAAGACATTCATTTTTAATCAAGATAAAAGTTGAATTTCTTGGTTTTGATGAAATAAAGGAATTGTATGATATTGAACCTAATTTTTCTGAGGCATGGAGAGAGTGTAGAGCACAAAATCTATTAGATCATGTAAGTAAGTATGATGAGTATTTCATTCAAGAAGGTATGTTGTTCAAAAGAATTCTTTTATGTATACCAAGAAGTTCTATAAGAGTCAATTTGATTAAGGAAAATCATTATGGTGGATTGGCTGGACATTTTGGATTTGACAAGACATTGAGTTTGTTGAAGGATAATTATTATTGGCCACAGATACATAAGGATTTTCAAAAGTTTGTAAGGAGTTGTGGAGTTTGTCAAGTTGCAAAAGAAGTAAGTTAGAATACTAGATTGTATAAAACTATTTCTGTTCTTGAGAAACCTTGGAGTGACATTAGTATGGATATTGTTCTTGGATTACCTAAGACAAAAAAAGGGTATGACTCTGTATTTATTGTTGTGGATAGATTTTCTAAAATGGCTCATTTCATACCATATAAGAAGACATCAAATTTTGTGCATGTTGCTGAGATTTTCTTCAAAGATATTGTTAGATTTCATGGATTACTAGAAAGTATTATTTCTGAAAGAGATAGTAAGGTTGTTGGTTATTTTTGCAGGACTTTGTGGAAGAAGATGTGTACTAAGTTAAGATTTATTTCTACATTCCATCCACAAATAGAGGTTGTGAATAGAAGCTTGGGTAATTTAATGAGATGTCTAGTTGGAGATGAGCCAAGTACTTTGGAGCTAGTATTGGTACAAGATGATTTTGCATATAATAATTATGGGAATATGAGTACAAGGAAAAAACCTTTTGAGATTGATATTGGAATGAAACCTAGAGAATTATTAGCATTGAGGGATGTTGCTGATGAAGAGAAGAGAAATGCTGAAGGGGAAGAATTTTCTAGTTTTATGAAGTCTTTGCATGAGCAAGTAAAGTCGAGGTTGGAACAATGTAATCAAAAGTATAAGGAGAATGCTGATAAGTCTAGAAGACATCATGATTTTGAACATCGTGATGAGGTGATGGTTCATTTGAACGAAGAAATATTTCCTATTGGAACATACAATAAGATGAAAGTGAAGCAGTTTTGACCTTGTAAGATCTTGAGGAAGTTTGATAGTGGCAGTTCTTACGAAGTTGAGTTACCTAATGACATGGATATGTCTCCTATATTCAATATTGATGATTTATATAAGTATAATGAGTCAGATGATGAAGTTGTTGTATCTAATGATCATCTTAAGAAGTAGATTGAAGAGGTTAAACAAGTATAGGTTCCAAGAATTGGTAAAAGAACAAGAGTAAAGGGTTACTATGAGTATTGGGTGAAGTGGAAGAATAGATCAGTTGAAGATGCTACATGGATTTCTCAATTTTAGTTGGATTTAGCTTAGCTTGTGATACTTGCGTGATTCAGGAGAATCAGTTCTTCCAACCCTAGTTGTCTAATGCAGGAGCATCCTAGATTTCTTTGTAATCCTACTCATTTTTTCCTTTTGGTAGTTTAACCAATTTCCTTTAGTGCTAATTGAGCTATTCTATATTAATTGAGTTCTAATAATGCTTGTTGAGTTGCAGTTCTAACCGAGTTCTTTAGTGCTTGCCGAGTTGTAGTTTTGACTAACTTCTTTAGGGCTTGCTAAGTTGTAGTTATGACTAAGTTCCAACTTTAACCAAGTTTTCCAATATTGACTAAGTCTTCCTTCATGCACTAAGCGAATGTGTTGTTTGTTGATGTTTAGGTCCTTCTTTGATTGAGTTTTTCTATGATTGGTTCTTAGTATGAGATGATTCATGCATTTAATTTGGATCATAAATTTAATGATAGGATCTTGCCTTGGGACAAGTGTAGACCATTCCAAGGTCAACCTTTCTATTTTGTAATGATCTATAATCTTTTGTAAGTCATTTTGGAAAGTATAAGTAGAGGTATTTGATTTAGTCTAGGGAAGGGAATCAGAGAGTCAGCGCAAATGCTATGAATCTGAGGTTGGATTGTAGATCTTAAAGTTGTATTTTGTATTTGGCCATAACATAGAAGGCCTCATAGCTGGGCATGTATGTTGAAAATTTGGTGAATCAATAAAAGTGCTCTCTCTCTCTCTCTCTCTCTCTCTCTCTCTCTCTCTCTCTCTCTCTCTCTCTCTCTCTCTCTCTCTCTCTCTCTCTCTCTCTCTCCTTGGTGTTGTTCTCTATGTGATTGCTTCCATTGATTTTACTTAGCAATGTAGTTGGATAGTTAGCCATGCCTTTAGCCCAAGCTATTCAATTCCCTCTTTTCATCAGGTTTGATGAAAAACAAATCCAAATTTATGCCTAAATGAGGTGATCAAGCTCCCAACAAGAAAACACATAATGGAAAATGAACAAGAGGAACGAGATTAAAATCTAGAGAGATAATATTCCATATATTCAAATCAATAGGTTTACATCCAACATGCTCAGTTGTATGACCTTCTAGGTTACAACCATTAAAAAGAAGAATAAATGTTTCAAAGAAGAACAAATCTTCAAATCCAAATGCAAAATCCAACTCCACACTAAGATTATGCATGATCATCTTCCTAATAATGCCTAAGACTCTACCCAATACCCCCTTAAATACTTGCCTGACCACAAGTTGACTTGTTACAAATTACCAACTAAATAAATCCTTATATTAAATGCATATCCAAGCGACAAGTTAGCCTATTGCAAATTACTAACTAAATAAACCCTTATATTAAATGCATATCCAAGACACAAGTTAGCTCACAAAAAATATTCAATACCTACACTACTACATTTGGACTCAAATTGTGATGATAGACCATCACCCAAGAGACAATACCAAGAATTGGCTCTCGTTAGATAGACATTGGACTTTTGGTTTTGCAAATTGAAACAACAAGCTTGTCTATCACAATTATGATGCAACTAATACATCACAATTTGGTAGAAGGCAAGGCCTAGAGGTCATTGTCACATTGTTGTGATTGTGACATGCAACCATCCCAATTATGAGAACTTACAGTTTCATTATGTCATTGAAATAGCGATGCCCGTACTCTATGGCCAATAGTCATTTGTCAAAATGTTCATTGAAAGTGCAATAGTATGTGACAATAGTGTTGTGGGTGTGATTGATATCTATTTTGTTTTTCTATCGCAAGTGTGATGGACATGTACTACAATATTTGGGGTTAAATTGCAATGGTAGTGTAATTTTTGGTCATTTTCATGTTTCTTTTGCATTTATCCCCGATGACATCACAATACTAATGTTGGCATCATAATTTTGATGCCCTTGCAAGCATAAAACAAAAAAAGAAACATGACAATAATTTTCCATTTTTTTTGATTTTGGAGAGCTACATGAAAGAGGTGGAGAGGTATGAACATTGTTATGGTGCCCTATGATTGGTGCATTTGGTTGTTGTGTCTTCATGATCTTTGCAATTTGTTTCCTCTAGGTATATAATGGCCATTGTTCACAATTTTATTTCTATGACACGCCCTTGCTTTGTGATTTCATTATCATGCCATGTCATTATTCTATGATTTCATTGTCGTGTCGTTCCCTTGTGATCTATGCTCCCTAGGTCTGCTATTTTCTTCAGGGGCGAGAAGGGGTACACATGTAAATGTTTTTTTCTTTTCCTTGTAAACATGTAATTATTTATATTTCCTTCTAATTAAACATGTATTTCTTTACATATTCAAAGAGATATTTTTCAAGGTGCTTATTACATATATGATCTAGTTGCATACATATTCTAGAATCCAAATAATAAAACAATAAAACTCACTCAACCCATGCTAAGTGACTTACCTCAAGATCCTGCATAAAAATAATGCAGACCATGAAAAATGGGCTGAGTTGGCAATAAATTCTACAAAAATATATCATAGCAAATACTTAGAAAGAAACAAGCCATAACTAGTTAAATGGGTATAGTTGCTAATTAGTGGGATTGAAATATATGTATATTTAACTAGGTTATGTCATCTGTAAGGGAATGAGCCTCGTGATTATGCATATGTATTTGGTGCATTTCTTTGCTACGATACATCTCTACATTTTGTTGTTGTGCCATTGCTCTGTGATTTGGTTTACATGCCCTTTTGATCTCTGTGATTCATTATCATGCCCTTGCTTTGCAATTTTGGTGCTATGTCGTTGCTCTGTGATTTTGTTTCCATGTCATACCCTTGCTCTGGAATTTCATCATCGTGTTGTTCCCCTGCTCTATAATTTGGTTTCCATGCCCTAGCCATGCAATTTTCATCAAGGGTATGTAAATGTTGGTTTCTTTTCCTTGTAAAAATGTATCTCTTTATATCTTCTTTTGAACATGTATATCTAGAGATCTTTTTTAAGGTGCTTATTACATATTAGCTATACAATAATAAAATTGATCCAGCTGCATACATTCAAAAATCCAAATAATAATAAAATAAAGCTTAGTCAACCCATGCTAGGAGACTTACCTCAATTTGCTTCACAAAAATAATGAAGACCAAGAAAAATGGGCAGCGTTCGCAAGAAATCTTACAAAAACATATCATAGCTAATATTTTGAGAAAGAAACTAGCCATAATCATGAGGCTCATTCCCTTGCAAAAGCCTCTAGCATAATGACATTACCTCTAAAACTTACAAAGGATATTGAAGTGGTTCCTAACCTTGAAACACTCTTATAAGAATTTGATACTTGGGATCATCACAGGGAGACTATGCCAATACTTGAAACACTCTTATGAGAATTTGGTATTTGGACTGTAAATTCTCAAAGACACTTGCAAGTGATTCCATATCATAGTACGTACTACAACACTTTCCTAGATTCTATCTAGTGGCTCCCATATTATCCTCTATGTTGTCTAGCTATTGTTTCTATCATGCAATCTCTTTCTTAAGTTGCTCCTTCTTGTTCTCTTTCTAAAGCCGCTCCTTCTCCTTAGCTCTCATGCCTTAAATTTTGATTATTAGACTTCTGACTATCTACCTCTACCTAATCTAAAATTAACTTCACAGTGTGTTGTAACTCTGGCATAGGTATTTGATCATCAATAGCTTTCATTTTAGCTTTTAAGTTTTCAAGATTGGTCAACCCCCTCACTTGTAGACCTCTCATGTCAAACACTTTTTGTACTATTTCAACACCATGTTCTTTCTTCTGAGCTAACAATTCTTTCGATGCATTTTCTTGTAAAACATTAATTTTGTTGAATAATTGTAAACTCTTAGAAAGTTTATTATAGTTTTCATGTATGTATATATATGTATGAATGTATATATGTATGTATGTAGGTATGTATATATATGTATGTATGCATATTTGTATATATATGTATGTATGCATGTATAGAGAGATCTTATGGATTGTGGATTATGGATTATAAACAAAAATGAAATGAAAACATGACATTAATCATTCCCCATTTTTTTGATTGATCATGGAGAGTCACGTGTGAAAGAGGGTGGAAAGCTCTGAATGAGGGTGGAGAGCTCTAAACATTGGTGGAGCTCTATTCATGTATTGGATTCACATGAGCAATTATCCTTGCATTCAATCAAATTTATTCATATCAAACTAAGTATGGAAAAATTTGTACTTATAGATTATATTATCTCTTGGTGATTGAGTAAGGTTCTCGTGCATAATATCATCCAAGTAATGATCGGATGCATTCACATTAAGTCATAATAGGATCAAGCAGATGATCTATTTATATTACTTCATACTTGTTTTATTGAACATTTCGTTTAACATAATTAGTAATACTAGAATTATATAGCTACAACTAGTACAAATGCCTTGGACATAGTTAGGTAACGCTTAACCATTTATGTAACTATTCTCTACTTAATGATGTCATCCCACATATGGGGAAGGGGGGGGGGAGTTGAGCTTGCATCTTTGGCAATGCCTCATTTCCATTATTTGTGCTCTTTGAATCAAAGGTATATAAATTTATCACTTGTAACTATAATTTTCAAATAGTACAAACCACAAGAGTTTCTTATAATTCTATGGTTCTCTTTGTAAGTTTATAAAATTAATTGCATTTATGTACATTTTTTCAAGTTTGATATTTCTCTTTTTCCTGACTCACAGTCCAAGAATAATTTTTCAAAACACATATTGACTAGTTGGAGATTGAGCCAACAAATTGTAAGAATGATTGTGCCAAAAGAGCTAAAAAAATGATTGTGCATGATAATCATCTTTTTAAGTTCTTTTTAGCACAATTGTTCTTACATTTTATGATTTTTGGTGAGAACAAAATTCCAAACTAATCAAGTAGGTGATAAGATTTGTATCTTATGATAAGACTTGTTTCTTTATTTAATAGAAATCCTAGAATATATATAATTGAGTTGATATTTATTTAGTTTTTTCTAATACAAACTTTTATTTCAAATCTATGTTTTTTTTCCCCGAATGCCATGATTTCTAATGAGAAAATCTAGCTGAAATATCATATAGAATCATAGAATATATCTAATTTTTTTATGGGAAAATTTGTTCATCTTTTTAATAGAGTATCTATATTTAATGATTGGTTTCTTTTGCAATGGGGTTTGGAATATGTTTACTTGTCTATGCCTCTTAATTATAACTATGTTTTCTATGTGCTCAAGAAATATTAGGTCTAGTTGTTGATTATAAATTCTTGTAGAACTGTAACCACATTAGGTACAATAAAAGGAACAATCAACATTATTTTTGTGCATGATCTCAAGGAGTTTTATTATTTTATTAGTTGGATTCTGTAATATGTATGCAGCTAGATCAATTTTCCTATTGTGTAGCTAATGTGTAATAAGCACCTTAAAATGATCTCTTTGGATACACACACACACACACACACACACACACACACACACACACACACACACACACACACACACACACACACACACACACACATATATATATATATATGTATGTATGTATGTATGTATATGTATGTATATGTATATATCATGTGGAGATCTAGGATTTCATTTTTGTGCCCTTGTGATGTTTGCATCCCAACTATCTACTATTGTTGTTAATTTGAGCATCACTATATGATCCAGAATGTTATGAAGTACTAAAGTTGGTAGTAACATCTCCTATGTATGTGTAAATGCCATAATCACAAGGCTCGTTCCCTTGTAGAAGCCATAACTCAGTTAAATATATGTATATATCAACCTAGCTAATCAACAACTAGACCAATTTAACTAGTTTATCTCTTGTTTCTTTCTAAAAATATCTGTTATGATATGTTTTTGTAGAATTTCTTGTGAACTCTACCCATTTTTCCTTGTCTACATTATTTTTGTTGAGTATCTTGAGGTAAGTCACTTAGCACCTTAAAAAAGATCTTTCTTGTATATACATGTATGTATGTATGTATATATGTATATGTGTATGCATGCATGTATATATGTATGTATGTGCCCTTGTGATCGCTGCATTTCATTGTCATACCCTTGTGATCTTTCATCTCATTGTTGTGACCTTGTGATATCTATATATGTATGTATGTATATACATATATATATACATATGAATATGTGTGTGTGTGTGTGTACATAAACAAAGAGATATTGACACAACAAAAAAATAATAAAACTCACTCAACAGGTAGCATGGCCACATATGCAATGGCAACACCTATTGGTAATTAGGTTCCTATTTTTCCCTCTTATTTTTCATGTGTTTATTTCACTTGAACTATATAAGGAGTGATTTAGGATATATATAGGTTAACCTTACATTAACCATAAACTACAACTCAAAGGTTGCACCAAGGTATTACAATATTATAATTATAAAAAACTACTTGATTCGCCCGAGTGGGTGTATTATGGAAAATAGCTATATTAGGTGAGTAAAGCTCACCAATGGTTATAGGAATATAGCTACATCAAAAAAATTAAAAACCAAAACTACATATTCATTAAAGTGACTAGTTCAAGGGTCTTGATCCCATGGATATAGGTATGTAGGAAGCTTGGCAGGTAGAGTATGCCTCTAGTGTGTAGATGCTTTGGACATAGTTAGGTAGCACCTAACTATTTTAAGACATTATATGTTAATTCATGAGTCTCATTCCCTTGCAAAAGCCTCTCATAAAATCACCCAAGATGGCTAGAATATCTGGCTGAGCACCTCCTATGTTGCTCAATTTCTTGAGTTCATCTATAACATAATTCTGACTATGCATAAGAGGATTATATGTTTCTTCATTGTTGCCAATATCTATGTTTATTCTAAATATTTACTCTTGCTTGTTTTTAGCAAATTCTTTGACAATAATTTACCTTTTGAATTTTGTTAGGGCCTTGGCTTTGGAATCAATTTGAGCTAATTTGCATGGCAGTAGAATTTCTTTAATTTATCACCATAGTACTAAATGGAATCCAAAAAAATTGCATTTCAATTCTCTATTGGGGACATAATTGTATTTAATTTTTTAAATTTTGGATGCAATAATGAGAGTTTTAGCTTAGGCCATGGGAGAACATTTGAGTTTTGAACATAAAATTAGGAACAATTTATGTCAAGTTTTTTTTTCTTTTTTATATCTAAAATCAACTTCCCATTGTGTTTTAACTCTGGCACAGGTGTTTGATCCTTGATAGCTTTCATTTCAACATTTCAGCATTCAAGTTTTGATTTTTCCTCTTCATTATATGTTTTATTTATCAATGATTTCCTCTAGTTTGATTACAATGCATCTCAACTAGCCACTCCAATGATGCAATCACCCATCTATCTCTAGATTATGCAAGCACTTGTTGATTTATAGAATCTAGATATATACTAAGAGTTCCAAAGCCATAAACCTGAAGACCATCATGTGTATATCCCATTGTAGGGAAAATTTGGATATCATATTCTTGTGCATACATTAGAATCACTTCCTTCAAACTCAACTAAGGTGAACCCATGGATTTATTTAGGAGAATCCCATTGCCCATGGAAGCTAAGGCTTGTTCTTGAGCATATGCTACTGGTACTTGTTACTATTGAAGTGCCTCAAATTGGCATTTCTCTATCATCCTAAGATAACTTACATTCTCTTTAGCCCCATATTATTCCATAGTTGTATCCTATTGAACTTGATTTATCATTTCAAGGGCTACATTTAGCTGACTTCTTATCCTCTCATTAGCAAGAAGCTCAGGGTGAAATAGTCCTTTTCCACCCTAAAAACTACTTTTTTACTTCATTAAAATTAGGCCAATGATACGGAACTTGCTACCACTTTTTAAAAATGTTGCCTCCAACATTGCAACCATAGATGGGAATAACACATGCCCAAGCCATAACCTAGTTAAATTGGTCTACTTGCTAATTAGCTAGGTATTGAAGTTACTTTGGGCATCACTATAGATATTTTGTGGTGTGTGGATTATAATTTATAAACAAAAAAAGAAAAGAAAAAATGGCATTAATCATTCCCCATTTGTATGTTTCTAAATAAAGAGATCTTGGCACAACATAAAAACAATAAAACTAACTCAAGAGGTTGTCGTGCCCTTCTGATCTCTACATCTTGTTGTCATGCCCTTGTTATCTCTGTATATTTATGTATGTATGTATGTATATATACATATATATAAATATATAAATATGTATGTATGTATGTATGTATGTATATATGTGTATATTTATGTATTTATATAAACAAAGAGGTCTTGGCACGACAAAAAAAAAAAGCCCACTCAACATGTAGCATGGCCACAAATGCGATGGCAATGCCTATTGGTAAGCAGATTCCTCTTTCTTTCTCTCATTTTTCATGTGTTTATTTCACTTGATCTATTATTTCTTAGGGGAAATTTTCTAATATTAGATTCATTTTATGCAGGAGATGATGAGGACATTCCTGGATGTACCCATGTGATGAATTTCTCATGAGCAATGAAAATGGACTTCCCCTGAGAGTAACATGAGGTGATGATGACATTCCAGCTACTTTAAAGATTTTAAATGTTAACAAGGAACTTAGATGCTGCGGTGGGGGGTGGTGGGGGGTGCAAATGAGCTTCCACCTTCATGTGGTTGGCCCTAATTAGTAGAGAATATTAAACTATTCTCCAAACCAAGTGAAGCTCAACAATAACCTATGATTGTATGACAACTAATTGTGTAAATCTCTTGGTTTAAGGCAATGTATAAGACACCATAGTTGAATATGCAATGTCAATTTATATGCATATGATATCAAGTAGAGGTGAAAAATATGACAGGTTTACATTTTTGTTAGAGATCTTTAATTAGTTATTTTAAGTTATAGATCATCATGAACATTGTTCATGATGATCATCTATAATCTTAAAAACTTAATAAACCTATTAAACAAATGTAATCATGTTATTTTCTTAGCTCCACCTATTGTCCATGCATAAAGAATGTAGTTGCATATACATTCTCAATTTAGAGTGGAATAATCTTATTTTGGATGAGACAAAAAAATAACATTGATCATTTCTTAAAGATTTTAGATGTTAACAAGGAATTTAATGAGCTTCCACCTTCATGTGGTTGGCCCTGGTTAGTAGAGAATATTAAACTATTCTTGAAACTGGGTGAAGCTTAATATTAAGCTATGATTGCACCATAGCTATTCAATGTTTCCTACCATTTTTTTGTATTAATACAACATGATGTCACAATTATGATGGCTGGCCATTGATCCCACAACATTCTAACCACATGCTCATCCCCATTGCAATAGAAGTTTTCGATGGCTTTTTATCAAACCCATAGCATTTCTCTCACATAAACATCGCAATTGCAACAGTGTCTTCGACAAAATTTCATCACAATGCTTATGGTTAAAATTAAAGGTTTGCCAAAATGATAGCCCAATTTATGGTACCTCTACCCATAATAATTGCAATGGTAACCATTGTCATTGTAACTTGTGATAGAAAAAGTTTGACACCTATTTGACAGGAGCCAATTTTGACCTATGTTGGTTGGGTGATGGTTGATTGTTGTAATTATGATGAATTATCATCGCAATTTAGGCCCAAATGTAGTAATGGTGCGACATAGATGTTGTTGGTCTGATGACATTTTGTCAAACTAGGCTGTCACAATTGCAATGGCCTACTAAATATTAAAAAAAAACATTTAGTCTTCTTTGTTAGAAATACATTTTATTATGTTGATCACATGAGTAATCTGTGTAGTGCAGGTCATTTAGTTTTCTCTTTGGCCCCTCTCACGGAGATTATGTTTGACATTCTTCTAAGTTATCTAATTGATACTACTTGTGCTCAAGCATTTCACATATAGTGTTGCATTTTCACTTCCTCTTTATATTACTATAGATAAGAAACCCAATGTCATGATTATTTCTCCATCTAGGAAGCCATGAATTCAACATACATTTTGTGTGTAGCATTAGTTTATTGAGGACTTGATATGAAAAAAAGTAGACCGCTGCCAAATGTATCCAAGTGACCTTTTGGTGGGGGTCCACCTATTTTCATGTCAAGTCCTCAATAAAATAATGTTGTACACAAACTGTATGTTGAATCCATGGCTTCCTACATGGAGAAATAATCATGATGTTGGGCTTCTTATCCATAGTAATATAAGAAGGAAATGGAAATGCAACACTATTTGTGAAATGCTTGAGCATAAGTAGTATTAATCAGATAACTTAGAAGAATGTCAAACATAATCCCTATGAGAGGGGCCAAAGAGGAAACTACATGACTTGCGCTAAACAATGTATACATGTGATCAACATAGTAAAATGTATTTCTAACAAAGAAGAATTTTTTTTTGTTTTTAAACATGTCCTTCAGATGTTTTCCTTGTGGTATCATTCAATTTTTTTTATATCTCATGTCTTGACACATAATGAGATATTGTGTTGTATTTACTTATCTACACATATCCCAATGGATTTACCATGTCTTTTTAATGCTTAACATTTCTTTTATAATGTCTTTTCAACATGGTGCAACTTTATACATGTAGCACAAATTTCTTCATTATGAAGCACACTCCATTTACTCTCTTGTAGGTCTCCCTAATATTACAAACATTCTCAATTGCACAAGGTCTAGTTTAACTATTTTCTTCTAAATCTTTTTGTCTTTTATCAGCTTTTTATAAGAGCTTATTTCAAGAGAAAATATTTAATACATAGAATTATATAAGTATCCCATGAAATAAATGAGCAATGATTGTGATTTTGTGGAGTGTTTGTCAAGAATCATTTGCCTCCAAATAATGTATACTAACATATTTTGACTATGATCTTAAATTCATGCTTAATAACTCAAAAGATTATGTAGAAGATTGCATGATTCAAGAACCCATTGTGATGGTTCCAGTTGCTTCTATCGCAGTTCGAGTTTCTCTTATTGTTGTTGATAGTGTTGCCAGAGCTCCTTTCCTTGGTCCTTGCAATATTGTGTCCATTCTGTCCAGGGGTAACTTTAAGAAACCCCACTTTAGGAAAAAAAAGTATAAAATTTTGGCAAATTGAACATTAGTTCAGGGGGAAAAAATTAACTTCTACTGGCGAACTTTTATTTTTAAGTAGGAAATTTTTAAATTTTATTGGCGATTTTTTTTCAATCATATGAAAATTCTATCATATCCTGGCAAATATTTCATTATTGATGAAAATCATGGAAAAAAGTACACATACCTAGAAATAATAATTTTTTTATTATTATTATTATATGGATCCTAATTAATTATCAAACTTTAAAGCTAAATTTAGCCCACTTTTATCATTATAGTTTCCCTCCAAATTATTGAATGGTGATTTGGGGGAAGCACCCCTATTATTTTTAACTGTTGGATGATCCTAAATAATTGACTTAAATCCAATTTCAAGCAAAACTTTTAAAAGGATACCAAATTTTAAAGTCAATTTCTAATGTAAAGACACGTATCGCCAATTAAATTTATTTTAGGGCAAAGTGAGAAAGGATAAAAGGTTTCATGAAAAGTCTTCATAATAGGGATACATGTTAAATATACATACTTAATCTATAGTGTAACTTAAATTGTTACCAAATATTGGTGAGTATGACCACTAATTAAGACAAGCTATTAAAATTGTAGGCAAAAATATTTAATTTACTATGTAGAAAAAATAGATTCCATTGGAGAAGTCATCAATAAAATATAAATACTTTTGTATTATTATTGGTGATTGGGCTAAGCATGGGACCCAATTTTGGTAAAGTGCAGGTGACATGGACACTCCAACAGTGCAAAATAATTAGCCAAATTTGGGGTCCCTAATGAATGACTAGATTACCCAATTGGAAAATATTAGCCACTAAAGTTATCCTTGACTCTACATGTTGGTGTTTCAATGGGGGATGTTTTCTTCCTTGCTCATCTCTTTCTTGGAGGTTCCTCTTTCTCATATGGTTTTGGTCCCAACTTCTATTAGTGTGCCTATCCTTGTGGTTGCTAAGATTTGAACTCTGCAAGCATTTATATTCCATCTTTGAATTAGTATGTTGTGACAAGGCTCATTGAAAATAAAAAAAATAAAAATAATATTCAATAGAGGTTAATTGAAATCAGATCACAAAAATTAATTGAAATGCAGTACTCTTATTTCAATTCTTAGCCAATGGAGAAAGTGGTATCCCAAGGACTGAAAATGTCTAAATTATCATATGGAAAGGGCACAAGTAAAATGATGTGCATCTCTTCTTCAATATTATACATATATGTTGTACTAAATTTAAATATTTTCTAAAAATCAATCATCTTCTATAAGATATTAAAAAGACATATTAATTATATAACACATAACTAAAGCTTCTTTACATCTCATACTGTAGTTATTAATATTAATTAAAAAATATCTATGAAAGATACTGAAATGTCCCTTTATTGATTTTATATGATATTTCAAGTCTCTAATCAGATCTTTAAGATCGAACAACCAATATTTCAAAGATCCACCAATTTCTCAGTAAACCCCAAATCGGGTGTCCCAGAAATAGTGCCAAAAGCTTCACAGCTTCACATGTTATTAAAATATCTGAAAGTGGAAATTTTTATAGAAATTTCAGCAGAATAACAGCCTACAAAATGATGTTTCCAGATCTGTATAACATGTACACAACAGCTCCCAAACAGAGGATAAAAACAATGCTCATCGGGCTCCCAAAAACAACATAGAATAGCCTGGAAACACCACGAAAAAACTAATAATCTATCAGAAAAGTATAATCAAAACCAAATACATATATTCAGCTCTATTTTAACATCTAAAAGTCTTAAATACAGCAGCAACCCAAACTGATATGAAATACTCAACTGGAAACACCAAACTCTTACAAAAAACACACCCGAAAACCCACAAATCTGCACTGTTCAGCACAAAGGAAAACTCTGTATGACCATGCACATGGAATGGCTTCAAACTCCCATCCTTAGCCTTCTTTTAAACCTACAAACTCCCATTCTTTGGTCTCCTTCTCTACAGGTTTGGTAGCCTCTGAAGAATAACAAAGAAATGAGCAAAAATCAAGTTCTGGAATCCACCCAAAATGCCTCCAAACTCCTTAAAAGAGGGCATAACCCTAACTCACGTCCAAGAGGGGTTAATAAAATATATTTTAATAATAATTTTTATTTATTAGTCCATTAGCTTCCAAATATTATCCCCTTTTTCTGAAACTTCACCTTTTTGGGCCTGCCTGCCTTAGAAAAGATTATTATTTTTAATTATTTGAAAAGGGGACATGACAAGTCCTCCCCTCCCAAATATTGCTTGTCCTCAAGAAATGGTTGAACAATAAACCAATCAATCCACCTAGATTCCAAATGTAGTCATGAACTATACTACTATCAATTAACACAGGCTCCTGTAATATCCTCTGCAATATAACCAAGAGGAATTCATAACAAAACTGCCAATTACAGCTCAACCAAACTCCAAAATCACCACTACCATAGTCAGAAACCCACGAGACACAAACTCTTAGAACATCAAAACCATGGTAAAGTGGACAAATCAAACTGGCAACACAGTAAATACCATCAACGCATCCCACTGGCCTATATGGAATGTACAATCTAACTCTGCAACAATGGTGAACACTCCCGAATGAAACTGTACCAAGTATGGAGAATCCACACACTATACATCTCCTGCAGTCAACACAACTCTACAAATCACCAACCACTATCTCATAACCATACTCCCATGCACTACTGATGGTGAAAAGCCATCACAAGATAAATAGTAAGAAATGGAACCTAAACCAAATTTGCCTGCCATCAACTCCTCAACACAAGGATCAAATGCTAACTGATGTATATACCCTGCAATATAATATTGATAAAGAAAACCAACCTCAGTCAAAAACTCACTATGAACAAGTGATACAATCCACTGTGACTGATCACCAGCTAAGTCAAGAGATGTCATAGCCAAAGGAGTAGAATCAATAACAACACCCGCTGAAGCATCACTCCAAAACTCCTGCTCTAAGTTATGTATTATCAAGCTGTCAAATGCAGAACCTATCGCCATGTCATGCCCATCACAACTCTCATCCTAAGGCATCAAACTATCCCATAACTTATGATAAGCACTAGGAACCAAAGTACATCTCTGTATCATCATCTCATCAACATGGTCATCAAAGGTAAATTGATGAGCATACCTCACATTGTAATGCCAATAGAATGCGCCAATCTCAGTCAGTGGCTCAGACTGCAATCTAGATGTAACTAACTGCAATCGATCACTAACCAAGTTGGAACTGACTACTGCCTCTGAAGACATCACCAAGGGAGTAGTATTACTAGCAGGAACCATGCCAACTGTCAGTTCACCAACATCACAGATGGTCTTTGATACATCATCTCTAGTCTTCCTGTCATTAGTACTAGAGGTCACCACCATGTCAGGCATACCACAACAATCTATTGCAGCACCCAACTTAACTGAACTTGACTCTAGTGGGGACAAACCCAATATGCCAATGTTAGTATCAAGGATGGATGCATCCCCATCTCCACTGTCTTTGACAATCTTGACCATGTACATCCTCGGATCACCAAACACCATAGCTTGTGACTATATAAAATTTGGTAAAGACTGTAGTTGCTCTAACTCCATGGTCACCTTAGCCAAATGAAACTGTGACTCCTTGAAAGCCAACTGTGTACTCTCAAGAATCTCAGAAGTCACCTCAAGCTGCTGAGTAAGATCACTCACCTCATCTTCCTTGGCCAAAAATGCATCGTATGTTGTACTACCCCACTCCATAAGATAATCCCTATCGGCTACCAACTGCATATAATCCTATCTCAGAATCTGGATAGCCTCCCATAAAGAGTGGAACTCTATCAAGGAAAGATAACTGCCTCCCTGCTAATCACTAGTAGGAGAACCCCATCCATAAATGGCTGAGAACTGATGAACATCATCAAAATGCTGGCGAGTGATAGCAATGTCTTGCTCACTAACTCTCAACTGATTAGATACATGATGGCACTAGCTAGACTAGCTCCTACAAACCTCCTCTGATGCACTGTCTAAAGGAGTATCCTCAAAGTTACTAGTCTCTAGAGTATTACCATCCGCATCCTGTGAATCAACTCCAAAGCTCATATCAACATATGGAGTATCAAAAACTATAGCACTGATGTCTAATTCCTCTGTACCAAAATAAATTTCCAAGGAAACTAAATCTTCAAAACTACCCACTACATCCTCCTGGATGTCATCAAGGCCAATATGATCCTGGGACTCATCTGTATACACTACCAAATATGAAAGATCATCAACACATTCCAGCAAGTATGGTCGACTGGATATATGAACAAAGCCTAACACCGGTGTATAAAAACTAATACTAGCATTAGACAAGCTGCTGACACAAGAAAAGGCAAAACCATGCAATCTGCTAATCAAATCCATGATAGCACCCAAACAAACATTGCTACCAAAAAGTGTTAAAGATCTCCAGTCAATTGAATCCCAAATGCCAATATAACAATCTCGAGTCCATATCCATAAACTAGAATCAGCTGGTAACTCAAGAAAACTCCTCACTTGAGTAATATGACCAATACCAACTAACTCCTCATACCTGTCATGATGAGATAATGAAGTCACAATACTGTCTTTGTTCACTTTCAGTTGGCTGGACAAATCATGTGAAGTACTACCAACCTCAACCTCATGTGATGAAGCATCTAGCTGTGCCTAGTACTCTTTCTCATCAAAGTCATGAATGCTCAATGTTTTCCCATCTCTACCAGGTATCTCACCATCATGCACAACAACATCCTCATAATCATCATCTAAACACACTATGCTGTAGTCACTACCTGTTGTAACTATACCGTCCTGAATACCTATGACATCACCCTTTGATGACCTGTATACAATTGTCTCAATTTGAGTATCAAGTTGGCCATTACTATCAATTTGCGTAATATCCTTTCTCACTATTTGAGACCTTAGCTTATCTATAAGCTAGTTTCTCAAACTCCTCATGCAAGTTCTTGGTAATTGTGTCACCTGCCTTGTGAGAAAATCTACCAAATAGAAAATTGGGAAACTTATCCACCTTAGCTAGGTCAAACAACATGTCATTCATCATACGGTGGTGGTCAACCAACTATTTAGACATGTCATGGCTTATTTTCCTAAGTTTATCTCGAATGTCTAAATAACCATCCTTTATACTGTTCTGACTCTGGATATCAATTGTCCAAGATCATGTCCTCTGAGACTCTGTACTATACCTATCCATTTTGGATAAAGTAGAGATTAAACCCAATAGGTTATAACTTCTTCAAACACCAAGAACTAACATGAAATTGATTAGAAGTAGCATGCAACCATAGATTTTGACATGCAGCTGATTAGAAGCAACATGCAACCACCAAATTCACCAAGAACTAACATGCAAATGATTAGAAGTAGAATGCAACCATAGATTTTGACATGTATCTGATTAGAAGAAACATGCAACCACCAAATTCACCAAGAACTAACATGCAAATGATTAGAAGTAGCATGCAACCATAAATTTTGACATGCAAGATTTGGGTAGTTGTCAAAACTGACATGCAAACTTCTACAAACCCTCAGGCTAGCAAGATCATAGCTTTGATACCACTAAAATATACCTTTACTGATTTTATATGATATTTCAATCCTCTAGTCAGATCTTTAAGATTGAACAACCAATATTTCAAAGATCTACCAATTTCTCAATAAACCCCAAATCGGGTATGACAGAAATAGTGCCAAAAGCTTCACAGCTTCACATATTATTAACAAATCTAAAAGTGGAAATTTTTATAGAAATTTCAGCATAATAACAGCCTACAAAATCATTTTTCTAGATCTGTATAACATGTACACAACAAATCCCAAACAGAGGATAAAAACAATACTCACCGCGCTCCCGAAAACAACACAGAATAGCCCAGAAACACCACAAAAACACTAATAATCTATCACAGAAGTATAATCATGAACAAATAAATACATTAAGCTCTATTTTAACATCTAAAATTCTGAAATACAGCAGCAATCCAAACTGATATGAAATACTCAACTGGAAACATCAAACTCTTACAAAAAACACACCCGAAAACCCACAAATCTGCACTGTTCAGCACAAAGGAAAACTCTGTATGACCATGCACATGGAATGGCTTCAAAATCCCATCCTTATCCTTCCTAGAAACATGAAAACTCCAATTCTTGGGTCTCCTTCTCCACAGGTTTGGCAGCCTTTGAAGAATAACAAAGAAATGAGCAAAAATCAAGTTCTGGAATCCACCCAAAATGCCTCCAAAATCCTTAAAAGAGGGCATAACCCTAACTCACGTCCAAGAGGGGCTAATAAAATATATTTTAATAATAATTTTCATTTATTAGTCCATTAGCTTCCAAAGATTATCTCCTTTTTCTGAAACTTCACCTTTTTGGGCCTGCCTGCCTTAGAAAAGATTATTATTTTTAATTATTTGAAAAGGGGACATGACAGATACTATGATACCAAGGATTTATAGTTTCTTAAATTAAATGATTTAACTTCCAAGCTTACCATAATCTATATAACAATTCAACCAAAATCCTTTACAAAGCCTGCAAAAATAAATAAATTTAATCTATAGAGAGAAGACATAAAGACAAGCATGTATGTACCAAGTATCTATCAAATGTAGGTCTTCCAATGGCCATGTTCTTTTGTGCCCCTATATACAAGAGTGGATGTAAACATGATGGTTTTATATATATTTAAATATGTTCATATATACAGGAATGAATTTTAACATGATAGTTGTTTTGATATGGTAGCTATTTTTATATGTCCCATTGAGAGTGTAGGAAGAATCACTTTCAAGAAAATAGGATTATTTTGTGCAAAAGAAAGAGTCTTATAGGGGTGGATGGAGAATTATGCTCTTTATTGTGGGTAAGAAACTATATTCTAACTTTTCCTAATATATTGTTCGTTTCATTGTATTTAGATTGAAAAGATGTAAAATGAATTTCAAAACCCAAATTAGATCTATATTTTTTTACTCAACACATAACTTGGGCATTTATAATTGAAGAATGGTCATTGTGGTGTTTCTATTTGGTAGGAAATGAAAGTTGTTAAAACCTTACAATGACCTGCAAATTGACTAGCAAAAAAGCATGAAATATCATAAAATATTAAAATAAAAAGGTGAACTTGGCATTTGGAAATAGTAATTGAAATATAAATATTACCTACTTTCTACATTAAGCATTGCATGTCATATAGAAGGTATAGTGTAAGTCCATTCTGAAGGGACTAGCATTTCCCACTATCAAAAAAATGAAACATATGTTCAAGTACACAATGTATTGTGGTGGCCTCCTTTGCTAATTTGGCCATGTTTTAAAGACAAATCTTTGACCAAACTTTAGGATTCTCTACTTCCTCCCTATAATATTATTCAACATATCACCACACTAAAAAAAAATAATGAAAATAGTTCATGAATCAATGTATACTTTAGAATGATCTAATATCAAATGCAATCAAACATGATTGCAGATAAATAGAAACAATATAATACCTTAGAGAGTAATAATTTGAGGTAATCCCATAGAAAGCCATTCTTTGAAATACTTCATACACAACAACTAAATTTCACAAATAAATGAGTTTGACTATGGTGTCCTTCTGCATTGGATGAAACCAAGAGATTCACACAGTTAGTTGTCATACAATCATAGGTTAATGTTGAGCTTCACTTTGTTTGGAGAATAGTTTAATATTCTCTACTAATTAGAGCCAACAACATGAAGGTGGAAGCTCATTCTCACCCCCCAACATTTACATTCCCCGTTAACATCTACAATTCATTCATTCTATGAATAAAATGTAACATTCATGAATTATCACATGATAACATTTATTAACATAGTATTTTCATTAGAACATTCACATTAACACTAAAAAATAAGATTCATTAGAACATTCACATGAACATTCAATAGAAAACAAATAAACAATCTATACATAAACTCCAATCCTTATCAAATAAGTTACATATCACAATAATCATTTATTTGTTCTTTTTTTCTTTTTTTTTCCTTCCCTATATTGTTGTAGAGACATATTTATGTCATTATCAGTATTTATTCTCTCTCGTGGACATACACTCATTGTCCTTTGCAAAGGTTGGTCGTCTAAAATAACAAATAAAAGGGTTAAATTTTAAAAAATTGAGACTTTAAATATTTTAAAGAACATTGTAGTGCTCTTTACCTTGTCAAACCACATCATCTTTCCTTTCGGCTTGGACCTCAACATGCTCATTAGGAATAACTTTTGCATCCCCTACAACTGCAATACAAAATGTTTTCTTAATCCCAACACATATTGTAGTTAAATTTGTATTACTACACCAAATTCAATTTAAAATGTTTACTTTTATTAATAATTTAGAAATCAAAACTTTGAAAGAAAATATTTACTTATATATACATTGATATTATTCTTCATCCATCTCATCCTAGGGATCATAGTCATTGTCAACATTGTCATCATCACTATCTTGGTCGTCATTGTCATTCTCCTCCTCTAGCTCCTCCTCCTCATCATCATCATGATCAATAGCAACATCATTTTTTTTAAGGAGCATCACCAACTAACTCTCAATCATGATCCACTTCTTCCTCTTCCTCTTCCTCAATATCTTCTTCTTCCATCGCATTATACTTTATCAGCCTTCCCTATGGATCATGTTCAACAACAAATGACCAACTTGATTTATGTGGAATGTTTGGGTAAAATACTTGCTCACATTGGCTTGGAAGAACATAGGGCTCATCCCCAACTGGGTCAAATAACCTTGTATTAATCATTCAAAATCTATTTTCATGCTCAATAATAGTTCTATCAGGATCATTTTTATTGAGTCATAGTCTATACCATTTGATGACGAAGAGAACTAATTTGAAGGAATCAAAGTCACAGTCAAGTATATCAACCAAAATCTCATAGTATCAATTTTAAGATTGTCGAGGATGTAAGTAATTTCTAGATTAAATATTAGTCATCTAGAAGACTACACTTATCCCAAAATCACAAGTGCTCTTCATATCATCTAAATTTTTGATTTGAAATTTATAACCATTGCATAACATAGTCTTGTGATGTTTCACTTACAATAATGTCAAACATGTAAAAATTATTCCATCATGAGTTCAAAGCATATGGTTGATTAACAAACTTATAAGCACCTGGAGATCTCTTAACCATATGCTAAATCTATTTCCTTTTGTGTAACATTGTGATCTCCATGAAAATGAGGTTGTTTAACTAATGAAAACATGGATTCCCATTTCAATCCATGACTAGAATGATGAAATCATTCAATCCATACCATCATCCAATCTTGATTATTTGCAAAAAAAAATATGTATTGCATTCCACTCTTTAGCAATTGTACAAAAGTAAATAGATGACTACGAGTAGATTTATTTTGAGGATTAAGAATTAATTAACTACAATAACAACTCATAATTTTTTACCATTAACTTTCTTAAATCTACCTTTCTCCACCAAGTACTCCCATTCAAATTTTTTAATGGAGTCAAGATCCCAAATGCAATCTATATGGGTCATTGCTACAAGATTAGGAAGATATTGAGAAACGTACACCATCATCTCATATGTCCCTCAATCATAGAACCCTCGAGATGTGTTCTTTGTCGAACAAAACCCTTCAAAATTTTAAGTGTCTCTCAACCATCCACATTGACCTAGGTTGTATAGGTCCACACAATTCAATCTCCTCAACTTAGTGTATTAGTAGTGTTCTTGTGCATTGAGAAAAGTTTAAGGTAAACACTTTTGCATTTCGCACATTAGTAGGAAAATTCTTTTCTTCCAATATTTTATATCTTCTTTATGGATTTCTTTAGATGAAACCACCTAAAATGGATTAAAGACACAAAAATATATAAATACAATATTTTACAATATATTACTTGTTTGATATATTGAACAAATATTATTGCTTACCTCACGTATTTTTCAAGATCATATATCACTTGTTTGATATTATTGTCAAAGTTGTTTAGAAGTGATAGGGGTAGCACATACTACAAGAATTGTCAACCAATCATTTCATTTTTTTATAATGTAATACAATGAAAATTGGATGCAGTTTCACAAATATATTGTCAATACAAAAGATCATGACTTACCTTGGTGAAGGTATGCTAATCATGCATTTTCAGCCCTAGGCCAAATTAACTTTTCTTTGATATAAGATTGCTTATATTCACAACAAATCCTATATGTAATATCATTTGTTGTATGACTTCTTTTATGACATTACTTTGCTGCTTCATTAATAACCAAGGAAGGGCACCTACATTAATCCTGTCTTCATTACTATTTGATTCAATGATATTTTTCATTGCATGATTGGAATCATGAATGTCAGTACAATTTTTACCAAGTTTTTCTTTGTCATGCCTTCCATCAAATATTTTCCATAGTGTCTTTGTTACATTATTTCCAATATGCACGGTATCAAAAAAATGCACAATTTTTAGCTTCTTAGAGTAGGGAAGCCTACTAAATTCTCTAGGATAACATTTTAATCCCTTTGGAAGGAGGTCAATTCTAATGCCTTGATGACCTCACATTTTATTATGTTCCAACTTCCATAGGTGAGGTGTCATTCTTAATGGCTTTGATGTAGTCTCTTTTTTTCCCATTGAAATTAAATTTTTTGGCACTATGATACTTATGTTTTTTTGTGGAGGAAGTGCCTATTCTCATAAAAAACTTGCTTTCTTAAACTTTTGGAATGATGTGATTTCATCTTTGGACCACGCGTTGGACATGCAAATTTTCCCTTTGTTTGAAGAAATACAAGATAATGATACAATTGGATTAAATATGTTAATTTTTTGAATTAGTATTATCATGTACAACTAGATTTTAGCATAACATACCACAAAAATGTGTCAATCCTAGGGCATCATGAATTGTCCACACAAGCATTGCATGGAAATGAAATTGTTTTCTACCAATTGATTTAGAGATTGTATGTGTGGAAACCTAACCTATTTGAAGCATACGTAAACAATAAAACATTAGTAGCATATGCATAAAACCATATCAAAATCAAGAAACTGCTAACCAATATTGTGTTTTAAAACTAATGCAACCAATAAGAAAGAGTCCCCACTCAACCTCAAAGCAGCTCAACAAGGGCGCCCATAAAAGGCCTTGCTAGTGTACCTAAGTGTGAGGGATGTAGATGTGCTCTCCCCAAACAAAACTATTGAATCACTTGAATAATAAATGATATGCCGAATGAAATGAATGAATCTATGCTAGAATGAGTGGAGAATTCCTTCAAGAAATGGCTATGAGTGAACCAATTCTCAAAGGATTCTAGGATGTGAAATGGAATGAAATGAACCAAACTAGTAACAAGAATCTATATGAAAGATGCAAGCATAAATTCATGAAATCTAACATCTACCAAAGATTAGTAAAAAAATGCAAATAATTAAAACAACCAGAAAGCTTTTAGCTCTAAACTAGCGTGGTAACAATACATATGAGGGAGATGAACAAATGCTTGAGACAAGGGCTCTATTTATAGGTTTGAGAGAGACCTTGGGGAGGTGGCATCTATGTGGCATCCACATAGGTGCCACAAGGGAGACACATTGGCTAAGGAGACAAGCCATGCAAAAGGTCAACATAATCCTTTATGATTGAGAGGCTCAAGCTTTGCTCCCACATGTGTGAGCAACCTTGGGAAAAGAGTGGGGGAAAAAGGTGTAAGAGGTATAAATGAAGTTGAAGGTTTATTCGATCATGAGCTTCTCACACATGTGTGAGAAAACACTTAGGAGCTAAAAGGTGTTTAGAAAGGTGTTTAAGGTAAATAAGTGGGATTAAGTAGTGGGTAGGCTTAGAAGGATGAGAGTGATGGGTGTAGACTAGGTTTTAGGATAGGGTTGAGATTAAATTAAATAAGATTTAATTTAATCACATCATTAAAGAATTTAATGGAAAGGAGGGAATTAAATAAATAGAAGTTATTTAAAAGAAAATTTATGCAGCACTGTGCATTAAATAAATTTAATGCATTAGGGGGGAAGTATTCAAATTAAATTTAAAAACATTGTTGAAATGAACCTATTTAATTAAATAGGTAGAAGAATATGACATATATAATTAATTAATAAATAAATAATTATAATGTTATAGGAAATATTAAATAAATTAATATAATGTTTAGGACAATTTTAAGTGTCTACATTTTTCCCCTCTTTGATGTGATGTTGGGACAACATTAGATCAAAGAAAAGAAAATAGAGGTTGCCCAAGGAAGGATAGGAGTCCCAGGATTTGTGTCAAAGTGACGATGGGGGAGGAGGGTGCCCCATTCCAAAAATGGCACAAAAAAAAAAATTTGAGAAATTTTCATGAAAAGGTCTTTAGAAGAAAAGAAAGGGTAGGAAAAAGGCATAGAGGAAGATTTTGCATGACTTGGTGATAAACAAGGCTCAACACAACCAAGGAAAGGGTATGGGCTCAAAAAGGCACCTTGTAGGGCCTATATAAGCCTCCAAAGGGCTCAAAGAAGGGTCATTTACACACTTAGAGAGCAGAGAATCAGAGTGAAAGATGGTTTCGATCGATAGATTATAGCTTGGAGAGCGCGTTTAGGAGCATCAAAGATCAGTCAAGATGGGCCCACTAGTGAGTCGACTATCCTAATTTGTCAAATTTTTTGTTACACACTTAAATTTAGCATTTATTGCGTATTAAATGAGGCCAAAATGCAATCAGTGTGGAGACAATAGTCTTCATTTTATCATTTGTGCAGATGACAAATTGGGGATCGAGGCTCCTATAGAGATGACAGGATTAGTCCTATCATCTATGCAGATTCCAAACTGACAAAAAAGGAACTAGAGTTGGGTCAAAGAGGACAATCTCCATGTTGTCATCTTTGAAGATGATAGTCTATTAATCACTAGCAGGAAACTAGCATTTGCGCCACTTTCAAAAATGTCGAGTCAGCATCTCCATGGTTTGTCATCTCCAGTGATCCACATCTACATGGATCAATGTCTCTGCAAATCAGCATCTACACTGATTGGCATCTTCACCAATTATTATAATTCTACAAAAAGAGTGGATGTGGATGACCAGGGGTTGAATACAGTAGGATGCCCCATGTTGAGGTAAGCAAGAAGAACATAAGACAGAGGATATACTAACCATTACATATATGTGCAGCAGATGAAGACGGTGACATTTCAATCGTGGGAGCACTATCCAGTGACAATGGTGCTAGGAGATACATTGACAGAGGTAGAGTGGGGGCATGTCAGATTATGTAGTTTAGAGCATGTCCATAAGTGGCTAGATCTGAGGGTGTACTCAACATAGTTATCAACACTTATAGAGAGGTGGCACACATTGATTTTGAGATTTCATCTATCTACTAGAGAGGTGACAGTAACCTTGCTCAATGTGTGGTAGATTCTTTGAGTGCCAATCTATGGGAGTTACCCAAAGTATGTGCTAGAGGGTGTAGATCCCTACCTACAAGAGTGTTTCTAGTGGTGATGACAGAGGCTACTGATTTAGTGATCGTAGCTAGGATAGAGAGAGGAATTAGAGCAAGGGTTTTCGTAACTTTCCCTTTATCTAGCATCACTAATATGGAGGATGGTGCTAGACCATGTTGGGCATGGGTTCCTGATTAGGTAGACATGAGTGTTGAGCACTCTTCTATAGGATGATGGCACAATTTTCTGTTGGGGTTAGATTATTTTGGTTGAGTTGTACCATGACCTACACATGTGCACATAAAAGACATAGTGAACCATAGGTCTAGGAATGACACTACTAATAGTGTGGTCATGGGAGCATATAGGCATGACACACGCCATTACAAGGCATGCAACTCGATAACTTAAAGAGCCATTTGCATGTCAATATCTAGTACACCTCAACCAAGTTAGTCAAATTTTAGAGTAGATGTTTGCATGAGATTATTTATGTTTAGTTGGACTCCATATGATGGTGTGGATCAAGGGGGATTACATTAGCAGCAAGAGGAGAGGATTACAATGAGGATCAACACTACCTTCCTTACATTCAGACAGACATCTAGCTCATTAGTCAGACTGACCACATGGTGATGAGATATATGCCCTCTAGGGTTCAACAACAATTTGGGAGGATCTAGGATGCGGTGCCAGACATATTTTTATATCTAGTGGTATCCCGTGAGTATGGAAAGTTATGGGGTTTTAGGACTACATTGAGTTTAGCTTGAATCTCATGGTAGGGGATGTAGCCGATGCCTTGGGTCCATTGGATAGGACAAGGGAGATTTAGGGATGACACTTGCATATACAAAGTGGTGGGTGACCCATCAGCCAGTGTAACTCATAGTACCAGGTGCACCACCAATAGTAGAGTAGGCATAGGGTGAGGGGAATGGAGTAGGGGATGGTGGGTAGGCAGTGGTGGTGCCACCACTAGGAAAGGAACACAATAGGGTTTGTAGGGGCACAACGCTCGCTGGAGGGGAGTACCAACACCAGCGAGGTCACTACAGGGGCCATAGGTATAGGAGCCATTGCAACTAGAGGATGCAAATATAGTTAGGGATGAGTAGGATAGCCTCTAGATAGAAGTTTCCCATTTACAAGGTGGGATATAGGTCAAGTGCATGAGGGTATATAGTTCCCAATAGGCCATGGAAAACCTATAGGCTAAGGTACAGGCACAATAAGCAAGGGCAGACCGTGCCCAGGAGGCTTTGGAAACACTATAGGCTATGATAGATGTAGGATAGTTTAGAGATTTTGGTATGTAGGCTGAGATGGATTAGCTGGCCAAGATAGATACTCTATAGTAGGAAGTGGCCACTCTGTGGGTAGAGCAGAAGACGCACCAGAGATAGGTTGATGAGTGCCATCGATAGTGTGACCTGGCTTGATAGATGGTACAACCTATGGTGACTATGGCTATGATGCAAGAGGCCATGGCATCCTGCCAAAAGGAGAAATGGGTCGTGCAAGAGGTGGCCTACCATTTGTCCTTGTATCATGATGTCGTGGCTACAGATCAATGGTAGCCAAATTTTTGAGAGGCTTCCAGTTCATGGACCACAAGGGGCTACAAGAGGTCAGAGTAGTTAGTTGGATAGGGTAGGCCTTTGTAAGGAGGGGTACAAGAGGGGTTGGGTCATCACAGCTAGCTTCATGATTTCAATAGTGAGCATTTTTGACACAGTGATGCAGATGCAATGATTTTTTGATGATGCATTATGCACAATATAATACATGATTCTTTTGTATACGGACTATACACAGACATTGATTATTTTTTAATATATATATGACATGATTCAATGAGCCTAGGTGTATATGGATGATTGTTTCTTATGCATGTGATTTCTATGATGTGGTTACTGACATTGTGATGCAGGATGTGTGTGATGTTATGTTTCCTATGATGCATATATGATCACTAATGTGTGGGTGATGCAGGGTCTATGGTGATATATGAGATGTATGATTTTTTTTTAAAAATGTATGGATTTACTATATGCTTTATGAGATGTATCATGATGTATATGTTACTACATGTGATGGGAAAATGGATAGATTAATGTAATGAGCAATAGGATCTAATAATGAATGAAATGTCTAATGCAATGAATGAATGCATCCTAAATGAAAATGTTAGTAAAAGAAAATGACCCTAATTATGAATACAAAGTGAAATGATGCAAATATAAAGTGGAAATTTGAGATATGCAAATGTAATATGAATGAAATTAACGGATGTACATGTGTCAAACTTTTCACGTGTAGGAATCAAGTAGCTTAGCATAGGAGGGGGGAAATAAATAGAACCATTGTCTCAAGTAGGGCATAGTGAAATCTTAGCTACATGAATCCTAGCTATATGATACTGAGGGATTTAGTTGTGTTTATATGGGACAGCACACCCTAGTTTGATTTTGGAAAAGGAGTTATGCATTATATGCTATAGAAGCATAAATGCCATGGTCCCTTTGTGTGGATTAGACTCTCAACACAATAGATACTTTAAGATGATAGGTGTAGTTTGCATAGTCATGATGGAACAAATGTCATATATGCCTTGGAGAGGTCTAGGTACACCCAAAGTCTTTTTAGGGATCTTTGGTGGACAGTGTACTAACTTGTTGCCCCCAGTGCACAATCCATGAACATAACTTGAAACTAACACATATGTACTAAAGCATAAACAAAAAAAAAAACCACAAAATACATGTATAGTTAGTGAGAGCTATTTAGGTGATACCAAAATATGGAAGATCAATGCACATGATAAAAGGATACTACTAACACATAAATTGAAATCAATAAAAAAGAGACCGCATGAACAAGGAGTCATTTAGTCCACAGTTCCTACTAACAACATTAAGTCCCAAAGGTGAATGTTGTACTACCACATATGGGAAGGATTCATCCTATGAAATTTTGTTTGTTTGATGTTGGTTATGGCAAATGTTTGGTGGCAAGGGCTGTGAAAAGAACAATTTTCTCAAATTGTTAAGTCTCAATGGTGATTTTGTTTAGGTTTTATTGTAGTCACTACTATGGGAAAAAGCTCAGTGTAATGGGATTGGGACAAACACTCAATGGGAAAAATGAATGCCTTGCAAACTAGAGGTCTTTTGGAAAATGAGAGTGAAGTGGTGCCTCATAGACAAGAGGTCTTTTATTGGATGCATAAAAAGGCACAAGTCAAATAGGACTTTTGCACAAAAATGGGATGAAATGGTGGAATGTGGCGAAGTTAGATGAGCCTTATAGATAATGGACCAAGATACTTTTTTCATGAACTTTTTTCCTTTTTAGTCATTTCGTTACGAACATTTTATGAGTGTTTTTTTGAGTTTTCATATTTTTTTATTTTTTTGTATTTTCGTGGAACTATAACAACACTATACAGAAACTACAAGACTTAAGCATAAAACCACTTGAGATCTTGGATATTTGTAGGCTTAGGGAGCAGATCTCCCTCTGAAGAGGTAATCTTATATGCCCTAGAACCATATTTGGTTGTAATGATAAATGGACCAAGCAAATTAGCTTCAAATTTTGCTTTCTTTTCACAGTTCTAGAGGTTCCTCATGTTATGTTGCAAAACTAAATCACCCACCTCAAATTCCTAAAGTTGGACTTTTTTGTGAAATTGAAGCTGAAGTTGATTTTGATACATGCAGAGGTGGTTTAGGGCATTGAGGCATCACTCATCGAGGAGTTGCAACTCATGTAGGTGAGCAACTTAGTATTCTTCTTTGGACATCAAATTCTTGAGAGAGATTCTAAGGGAAGGGAGCTCAATTTCAATGGGTAAGATAGCTTCAAAACCATAAACAAGGGAAAATGGAGTGGCTCCTATGGGGGTGTGGATGGAGGTACAATAGGCCCAAAGGGCGGCAGTGATTTGGAGGCACTAGTTGTGGCCAACTGCATCAATAATTTTCTTTAATATTTTCAAAATGGCTTTATTGGTAGCTTCAGCTTGGCCATTGCCTTGGGGGAAGTATTTAGTGGAAAAATGCTGAGTGATTCTAAATTTCCTACATGATGTGGCAACTTCCTAGTTTTTGAAAGGAGTTCTATTATCAGTCATGATGTCCTAAGGTATATTGAAATGACAAATAATGTAGTTCAAGATGAACTTCAAAACTTGTTTTTTGGTGGTGTAGGTTAATGGGATAGCCTTGACCCACTTTGTGAAGTACTTAGTCATGGCAATAAGATACTTGTGGCCATTTGCAAAATTTGGATATATTTGACCAACAAGATTGAATCCTCAATAGGAAAAGGGCCATGGGGTGATGGTGGGATAAAGGTCTTGGGTGGAGGCATGCATCAAATCACCATGTTGTTGACAAGGAACACATATTTTCACAAAATGATAGGCATCCACTTCCATGGTAGGCCAATAGTAACCTGTTATGAGGAGATTTTTTGCTAATGTAAGGCCACTGGAATGGGCCCCACAAATTCCTTGGTGGACCTCTTCTAACATTGTTTTGGCTTTGTCTAAACTAAGACATTGGAGGAGGATTCCATCAAAGTGTTTTCAGAAAAGTGTATCACCTAGGATAGTATATCGGGAAGTACGACAGATGAAGGTTTTGCTTTGGTTCATGGAAAGGGCTATGGGGATGGTTTTTTAATGAAGATAGGTGAAAATGTTAGCATACCATGGAGACTCAGGACCAAAAATCTCACACATATTTGTATAAAGTTGTTCATAAGCAAGAGGAAAATGATTCTAAAAAAGAAACTCACACTTAGGGCTATATTAAAGCATGGCAATCATGGAGGCAATGGTGGCCATAGCATCTGGTGCTTTGTTATTAGTCCTTTCTATCTACTGAAAGACTATCTCTTTGAAGTGTTTTTTAAGATCTTAAACTATCCTATGATATGGCAACAACTTTTCATCCTTTGTTTGGTATTCATCTATGACTTGTTTAATGACCAATTGAGAGTCCCCAAAGACAAGAAGACTTTTGATATTCCATGTGATAGCTTGATGGAGTCTTGTGACTTATCCTTCATACTCAATGATGTTGTTTGTGCAATGAAATGAAATTTTATAAGACTTAGGAATAAGGCCTCCTTGCGGTGTAACAAATAAAATTCCTGCTCCTGATCCCTTTTGTGTGTAGGAACCATCAATATATTATTTCCATTGTGCACTTGGGGTAATAGTCATAATTGTGTCATCTGGAAAATTTGCAATAATAGGATGGTCTTCTTGAAGAGGAGCTTTAGCAAGTTGATCTACAATTACTTGTCTCTTAATAGCCTTGCAATCCTTACAGACAATGTCAAATTCACTTAAAATGAACACCCATTTTGCAACTTGACCAGTGAGGGAAGCTTTTGATTGCAAATATTTAAGTGGATCTATCTTGGAAATGAGATCTGTAGTGTGATGAGTCATACAATGGCATACTTTTTGTGTACAAAATACTACCACCAAACAAGCTCACTCAATAGCAATGTAATTCAACTCATACCCAACTAGTGTTTGACTAAGATAGTACATGGCTTACTCATTACCTTTGTCATCTAGTTGTGCCAAAAGAGCACCTAAGGCAACTAAAGTAGCAGAAATGTATAGAATCAATGGTCGTCCTACAATTGGAGGGACTAGAACTAGTGGATTAGCCAAGTAGACTTTAACTTGCTCAAATGCTTTCTGACATAGGCAATCCCGTTGAAACTTAGTGGCTTTTCAAAGGAAATGTTGGAGTGGGTGAACCTTATATGATAACAGGGATACAAACCATCTTATGTATGGCAACCTTCCTTGAAAACTATGGAATTTTTTCAATGTGGCAGGTGGAGGCATTTCCATGATGGCTTTCACTTTGGTGGGATCTACCTCAATTCCTCTTCTTGACACTATGTAGCCTAACAACATGCCTGATTTGACCTCAAAAATGCACTTCTTTGGATTAAGGCACACTTTATATTTCTCCAACCTTTCAAAAATGGTGGTGAGCATATTAATGTGGGAATCACATGTCTTAGAGTTTCCTATAATGTCATCAATGTAATCCTCCATTATGACATGTAGAAGATCATGAAAGATTGTAGTCATTGTGTGTTGATAGGTGGCATCAACATTCTTCAAGCCAAAAGGCATGACTTGTTAAGAAAAGGTCCCCCATGGGGTAGTAAATGTCATTTTATGTTGATCTTCTTCTACAATTTTGTTTTGGTTATAACTGGAGAAACCATCCATTAAAGACAACATTTCATGTCCGACGGTTAAATCCACTATGATGTCTATGTTAGGAAGTGGAAAATCATCCTTAGGACATGGGAGATTTAAATCTCAATAGATGTGGATGCCCCTAGATGCTTTCCCTATAGGGACAATGTTGGAAACCCATTCAAGATAATTAGTGGGTTGGATGAATTTTGCCTCTAGCATTTTCTACAATTTTGTTTTGACCAAAAGTGCTACCTTAGGATGTATCTTTCACAACTTATGTTTCACAGGTTTAATCTTTGGATCTACTACTAAGTGATGCACAAAAAAATCTATGTCTAAACTAGGCATGTCCCTGTATGTCCATGCAAAATTTATTTTTCCTTTTTGTAGGAACTCATTCATCGCCGTTTGTTCTTCGAGACTTAGGGTAGCTTCAATGTAGGTGATTTGTGGATTATCTACCATACCCAAGTTAACTAGAATTGTGTCCTCATTCAATATAGATAGCTTTTCTGGTGGTAAATATCTAAATGGAAAATCAACCTCTCCCTCTTCTGGTGCCTTTAAGAGGTTTTCACTAGAAGATACATCTATTATTTTGGCTTTTTCTTCATCCAAAAGTGCTCCAAAAGAATTTTCACTAGAGGATGTTTCTTATATTTTTCTATTTTTCTTTTCTTTTTCATTTTTGTGACTAAGAGAGTTGACTTGGCTAAAAAAGTAGGCTTCCTCATTGTATTGGATCTCATGTTCGTAATCTTGGAGATTCTTAAGGCCAAAGAGTGCCATCACTACTTCATCAGAGTTACAAATATCAAGAGCTGGTGGTATGTCTTGAATGTCCTAGTCTATCATGTTAGGATTAGTGAGAGACAAGTTGGTAGATGAAAGGTCAGCTATGGTAATGGTGTGGACATAATTATCTAGGTCATCTTCAATATATTGGAAAGGGACTTCGAAGAATTCCTCCTCCTGTATCTCAAAATTAGGTTTAGCCATACAATAGTTGTCAGCAAAGGATACCTTGGGTTTAATGGAGCCCAAACCACATCCTTTAGGATAGCTATTAGCCTCAAGGGGCTGTTTGATTCCATCTTATTTAGGTCCAAGGCCAATGTTGTGATATCCCATGTTTTCAATGATAGGAGGAGCCTTAACATACTTATCTTTAGGGAATTTCATAGGTTCATCTTTTCCATCAAAATATAGCCAATCTAGGATATTAGATTCCATGTGTTTATCACTATGGAACACCCAATGTTCAAATGTTGTCTTATTAATATGCATGGTATCCTTAGTTGTAGAAGATGGTATTTGGGAGGGTTTTCCAAAGGATCAAGGTGAGACTGGTAGTTGTCCAACACACAAGGCATTGTTGAACTTATACTCTCCCCTGCCTTGGTCAGCAAAAGTAACCTTCTTTACTATAGTATTGACCTTAATGCCTTTAACCTTCTCTTTTCCTTTACAAGAACTAGAATCAATATTGGATAGCTCTAGTACTATTACAAAAGGTGATTTCATTATTGTGAGAGATCAAAGTATAACCTTAGCAAATTCACTACTAGACAAAAATTTGTTGGGGCACTTTCCAACCTCTTACAAAAAGAAAAAGGTAAGGGATCACCTGGAATTGTTACCTCTCTACCTTGGTGGGGAAATTTGCATTGATTATATGTAGATGGTACTACTTCGAGTGTGTGTATCCATGGTCAACCAAGCAAAATGTTATATGGCAAGTCCAAATCTAGGACATGGCATTCAATATTTATTATAGCCAGCCCAACCTTTAATGGTAACATGATAAATCCATTTGATTCTCTTTCTGTTTCATCGTATGCTTTGATTATTATCCGTTTATTGATATCTAGGAGGTCTTTTAGAAGCCCCAAGAAATGGTTCATCTTCAATGTACAAAGTTTCAAACCAGATCCATTATCTATAAGGACTAATTTTATCTTATGTCATTGTATAAGGACTTCAATGTGGAGTGAATTTTTTTTATGTTGACTAGGACCTTGGAAATCTTTGTCTATAAAGACAAGGTATTTTTGTGCGACAATATTTCCAATCATGGCGGTGAATTGGGATGCATTAACATTTTTAAGGACATGAGATTCTAAAAGAGTAGTCTCCAAAATCTCTTTGTGGATGAGTGATGTGGTGAGGAGCTTGAGAATGGATATTTGTGCAGGAGTCTTCCCTAACTAGGATAATACATCATAGAGAGAAGTGGGTCTTTTTGAGTTGGATGGCGCAATAGGCACATGTGGAACTGATGGATTAGTGGGGTTGGGAGTGATAGCTTGCAAAGTAATTCTTCCTTGTCGAGTGGTTGCTTCACAATCAGCTACTTGCAGGACAAGGGTATTCACATGAATGTCTACCTCTTTAATGTGACCACACATGGAGTCAAAACCACATATATCATTTGTTTCTATTTTACCACACGAGGAGTCAATTCCTTATATGTTGTTAGTAGAATAGTCATAATGGAGTGTGTTTTATGTGGAAGCTCAGTTTACATTGTTCATATTTTTTTTTCCATTGTTTTTATCATCATTTGTGGTCAAGAATAGGTTTTTGAAGTATCTTCAACTCAACATTTTTAGAGGGTGGTCCTCCTTCTAGCTCAATTTCTCTGTCATCGACAAGATTTTGAATGAAGACTTTTAGTTTTATACACTTTTTTGTGTCATGTCCTTTCATGCGGTGGTATTTGCAATATTCATGTTCTCTATACCATTTTGATTTGGGGTAGTTTTCATCAAAGGGTCATGTGTTGGGAAACACCATCAAATTGTGATCCATTAGTTTTTGGAATATGGCATCCAAGGGTTCACGAAAGTTAGTGAACTTCCTATTGTGATCATTTTCATGGTTGTAATTGCTATTGGTATTGTTGTTATTGCAAGGAAAAAATTGTGTTTGATTACAAGATTGTTGGTTGTTTTGGTTGCTATTTTGATTTTGATTGTCATGGTTTGAATTATTGTTGTTGTAGTTATGATAGTTGTTGTTTTTTTTGTTGTTTCCACCTTGGAGATTTTGTACACTTTTAACATTGGTGACACCATCATGAGTAACACCTTTGTTTTTGGACCAAAATGTTGGTTTTCTATTGTTGTTCATGTCATTGTTTGAGGATGAAGAGCTATAATGTTTAATGGCACCTTTGTCTAAAAGTCCATTTTGAATGTTCTTTCTTGTCTTGACTAATGTGGAAAAGTCTTCAGGACTAGCTATTTTCATGTGGAAAGACATCTTTGTTATCAAATTTTTGATAAATATATCCACAAGATGGGAATCCTAAATTTTGTATGGTATGCAATTAGCAAGATGCCTCCACCATTGTAGAAAGTTGGCAAATGTTTCACCATTTTCTTGTTTTGTGTTGCACAAATCACTTAATTAGGCATGATGTTCAATGTTGTAAGAATATTGTGCTGCGAATTTCCCTATCAAATCATTGAAGGAAGTAATGGAGCCCTTGGGTAAGTTCATTAACTACTCAAGTGCAACACCTCCAAGACTTCATGTGAAGAGCCTCTTAAGATAATCTTCACTATAGGCTACTTCTTCACATAAGACAAAAAATTCTTTGAGATGTGTGACAGGACATGTTACTCCCATGATTTTTTTGAATTTAGGAATCTCAAAATTTTGTGGAAATGGTATCATGTTAATGGATCTATCAAATGGAAAGGGGACAATTTATTCAAAAGAGAAATCCTTCACCCCTTTGTTGCTCATGGTATGTACCAAATTTTGAAGTTCATTCAATTTTTGGGCTAGATCTTGGTTTGGTTTCATTTGTGATTGTTGAGAATTTATGAACCCACCTCCAAAGTTGTATGGAGCACCAAACATACTGTGAGGTGGTGGAAGTGCTCCACTTTGGACAATGTACTAATATGCTATCATTGGAATTGGCACAAATGTTTTCATCATATTGGTTGGCATTTGTAAATAAGAGGGATATATTAGTTGTGTTGGAATCACCATTTATTGTGTAGATACTTACCCAATGTTTAAGTATCCTACAGTTGAACTTGTTAAGGTTCATTGTAAATACTAGCATTAGTAGTGTTGGGCATAGCACTAATAATTTGTTGGATATGTTTCGCAATTTACTAGAATGTTGGTTTTGTTGAAACACTTGATATAGGTATAGAACTAGTTCTCACCATGGGTTCTTTTTCTTTGCTAGATGCTTGGGCTATATTTGAAGTTGATAATATAGGAGCACCACCCTAAACAAAAGTGCTCTCATCAAAACTCATAGGAACATTAACACCATCTTTAACCAAGTTTAGGAAGATCTTAGTCTTGTTTTCCCTAATAGACTCTCCATTATTTCCAAGTTGTATGGATCTGTAGGAAATGTTTGGACATCACTAGGGATGTTATTATTGTCAATGGGATCTTCATCTTCATGCACTTCATCATCATCATGTGAATTACTCCCTAGAGTGGTGTTTCTAAAAGGATTCTCTGGTTCTTATGTGGATGTTGAACTAGGCATATCGAGGTTTATACTAGGGGGAAGTGTGCTACCCAATGAGGCTAATCGTGAAGGAAAAGGGTTCGCCATCTCTTGCTGTCTTAGTGATTCCAATAAACAAGACATAGGATTAAATGTGAATTTTCCAGATCGTGTTTGTACCATACAATTGTGACCAAACCAATGGGTGGAAGGTTATGGAAGAAAATAGGAAATGTGAGAGAGCAACTGAACCTTATATGATAAAATTTCCAACAACCTCAATTTAAACAAAAGACCTTATTGATTTTTCAAACCAAGTGTGATATAGGATATAAGTATCTTTCTCTTACTAAAGATGGTCAAGTGATCTTTGGGCATGATAGGATACCAAATAGATTACTCACTATTTGGAAATATACTTGTGATCCCAAATATGTGATTATAACTATGACAGGGGTTTGCTTATGGATAAAGGTCTAGTGTTGTAATCTTGGAAGATGTTCTTATTCCAAATGATTAAGGTTCAAATGATCAAGCTCTCTAGACAAAATTTTGTAAATGGAAGACTAGAAATTTTGAGAATGAATTGATGCAAAAAATGAAGGTGTTATGGTCACTATGCGGTTAACTAAATCTTCTCTCACTGGGAACAAAAATCTTGGGTTCACTCCAGGGAAAGTAGACCAATTTTGAAGTTTTCCATTGTATTCAATTCTATCATAACGATCCTGTTCAGCTTCATCTTTCTTGATGTCTTTGATAGCATATCAAAATTATTTGTCACTATGTGCTAGGTTTTTCCTTTCCTCTTAGGAAAATGGTTTGGATAATTTCACCTTCTTAGGTTTGACTTTTTCAGTCATGGAAGGAACAAAGCAAACCTAGTTTTAAGCAAAAAAAATTGCAAACAAATTTGTGACTAAAAGACCCAATGAATTTCAAATGCTAGACCAAGTATAGGAACTCCTGAAAAATAACCATAGGTCAAGAGGACCCACTTACAACTATCTCAATCACTGAAAGTTTAGCTCACCATTTCACTCATTTTTGAACTTGTTTGATGTTTGATATTGATTTTGGATGTTTAAACAATCAAGCACATTGAACACATTAACAATCCTAATAAGGTTGTCACTGGGATGTACAAAGATTATCTAGAGGGCATCCTTGATATACACAAGGTATGTGAGGCCCAAATTTATAGATGAAAGAAAATAATGCCACTTAGCTGGGGAGAGACGATAACCCAAATCTCCGCCTTCACTGCCTAAAGGTACAAAGTTCTTTTGGGCTTAGCCAAGAGTGACAAGATTTTTCTTCCAAGAGAGGTGTCTTTTGATTCACCTCCTGATATTTATACTCTACCAGAACACTAGAGTTAAGGTAGTCCCAAGGGGTGATGCAATCCCCAAGAAGGCTTCCCAAAAAAATATAAACAAGACCACTTATTTCTTGTGCACTCAAGATCACCTGAAGGAGTGAGAGGAGAGAATATGTAAGTGGCCTTTGGGTTTGAAAGTCACTTTTTCTTTCCCAATGGAGCTTTAGGTTTTGTAATCTACTCTCGAAGACACTCGTGTTTAAGTATACATTGTTCTTTACAACTTGATAGCGTCATCAACATAATGAAAAACAAGGATTCTCCAACAAAAATTAAATCAATCATCTTCAACATAAGAAAATTGCTGAAAATGAAACCAATTCCTTTAAGTCATTCAAGATTGAGTGAATTCATTTTAAGCACCAAATCCAAATATTTCATAGTAAGCTTTATTGATTTTAGGCATTCAAAAGTGTATTTGCTATCTACACATTCATTCCAATGAAAGAATGTCAATTTCCTTAAGGCACTCAAGATTGCTTTTGGTTAGTCTACACATGCATTCGAATGAAAACTTGTTCATCCTTTAAGGCATTCAAGAGTTTGTTTGAGCATCATTCATTTCAATGAAATGTGTATAATTTTTCTTAAGGCACTAAGGAGTGTGTAATAGTTTACCTTAATGCATTTAAGAGTGGGTTTAGATATTAATTTCAACATGCATTCCAAGGAAAGCAATAAATTCATATAAGTTCATTTACCATTTGAATACAACAAGTAATTAAAATCACCACAAATTCCCAAGCGGCTAAAAACACTATAAAGTCCCTAAGTGATTAAAATCGCTAAGAATTTTTAAGTGGCCAAAATTATTAGAAATATCCAAAAGTTTGTTTCCTACAATGAAGACTTGATTAGAAATCCCCATCAATCAAACGAAAAATGAGTTAAGCATTCAAAAATATGAATAAAATTGTCAAATTTTGCAGACAACAGATACTAGAAGCAGATGCTAGAACTACATAGATGCTAAAATGCATAGACGATAGAACTGTAAATGCATCAAAACATGTAGATGACAAAATTTAAGGTGTATGGTTTTTTTTTTGCTAACAATTGACAATTGTAGATGTTAAAATAGGCTTGTAGATGCTAAAAAAATAGATGATAGAACACGAAGTTTTGGAGACAACACTTACAACTTTTCAACCGCCTACAATGTAGACGATAGACTAGGAAAACTTTGAAGATGACAGTATACAAAATATTTTAGGTTTTTAGCCACCCACAATAGAGATGACAGACTAGGTAAACATCAGTGATGACCATATACCAAATATTGTAGGTTTTTGGCTACCCACAATGCAAATGATAGAATAGGTAAATAATGCAAACATCAATATAGATGATACAGATGACAAAGTAGCTCATTTATGGTATGAAGTGGTTTTTAAAATGTTACAGGTAGATACACCAAATTGTGAAGATGCTAAACTACAAAGACAATTCTATATAGACGATGAAGAGTCTTTGCAGATGACACTGCATCCTAACATAGATGACAGTGTGCAATTTCTAGAAAAAAATTTGAGTTTTTGGACCGACTTTGAATAAGGAAAAGGGATGTGGGGTCCCACTAGGTGTGCCAAAATGTATGTGTGAAAACCTAACCTATCGAGAGCATGCGTAAATAATAAAACATTAGTAGCATATGCATAAAACCATATTGAAATAAAAAAACTACTAACCAATATTGTGTTTTAAAACTAATGCAACCAATAAGAAAGAGTCCCCACACAACCTCAAATCAGCTCAACAAGGGTGCCCATAAGACAACTTGTTAGTGTGCTTAAGTGTGAGGGATGTAGATGTGCTCTCCCCAAACACAACTATTGAAACCCTTGATTAATAAATGATATGCCAAATGAAATGAGTGAATCTATGCTAAAATGAGTGGAGAATTCCTTCAAGAAATGGCTATGAGTGAGCAATCCTCAAAGGATTCTAGGATGTGAAATGGAATGCAAAGAACTAAACTAGTGAAAAGAATCTATATGAAAGATGAAAGTATAAATGCAAGAAATCTAACATCTATGAAAGGTTAGTAACAAATATGCAAATCACTAAAAGAACTAGAAAGCTTCTAACTCTAAACTAGCATGATAACAATGCAAATGAGGGAGATGAAAAAATTCTTGAGACAAGGGCTCTATTTATAGGTTTGAGAGAGGCCTTGGGGAGGTGGCATATATGTGACATCCATATAGGTGCCACAAAGGAGACACATGGGCTAAGGAGGCAAGCCATGCAAAGGTCAACATAAGCCTTTATGATTGAGAGGCTCAAGGTTTGCTCACACGTGTGAGCAACCTTGGGGAAGGAATGGGGGACAAAGGTGTAAGAGGTGTAAATTATTGGATCATGAGTTTCTCACACATGTGTGAGCAAACACTTAGGAGGTAAATTGTGTTTAAGGTAAATAAGTGGGATTAAGTAGTGTGCAGGCTTAGAAGGATGAGAGTGATGGGTGTAGACTAGGTTTTAGGATAGGTTTAAGATTAAATTAAATAAGATTTAACTTAATCATAGGTTTAAAGAATTTAATGGAATGGAGAGAATTAAATAAATAGAATTTGTTTAAAAGGAAATTTATGGAGCACTATGTGTTAAATAAATTTAATACATTAGGGGGGAAGTATTCAAATTAAATTTAAATACATTAGTGAAATGAACCAATTTAATTAAATAAGTAGAAGAATATGAAAAATATAATTACTTAATAAATAAATAATTATAATGTCACATGAAATATTAAATAAATTAATATAGCGTTTAGGACAATTTTAAGTATCTACATTTTGTCCATCTTTGATGTGATGTTGGGATGTCATTATATCAAAGAAAAGGAAATATAGGTTTCCCTAGAAAGGATAAGATTCCTAGGAGTTGTGTCAAAGTGACGACAGGGGAGGAGGGTGCCCCTCATGAAAATGGTACAAAAAATAAAATTTGAGCAATTTTTGTGAAAAGGTCTTTAGAAGAAAAGAAAGGGTAGGAAAAAGGAATAGAGGAGATTATGCATGACTTGGGGATAAATAGGGGTTGACATAGCAAAGGAAAGGGTATGAGCTCAAAAAGACACCTTGTAGGGCCTATAAAAGCCTCCAAAGGGCTCAAGGAGGGGTCATTTGCACACCTAGAGAGCTGAGAATCAGAGCAAAAGATGGATCCGATTGATAGATTATAGCTTGGAGAGCATGTCTGAGAGCACTAGAGATCAGCCAAGATGGGCCCACTAGTGAGTTGACTATCCTGATTTGTCAAAAAAATTATTATGCACTTAAATTCAACATTTATTGCACATTAACTTTTTATCACACACTTAATTTCAACTTTTATAACCTATAATAATATATATCACAAACCTTAGCATATGTGACATTGTTATGTTGGATGAACCATTCATAACTTTCAAATTCACCAACAAAAATACAAAAAAGGGAAGAGGTGATTGGGATCCTTTATAGAGGGTCATGTTTTCCTTCTCAAGTAGAGGTATATCATGGATGGCCTCAATGTCATCCTCATCATCATCATCAGTAGCAGCAACACCAGTACCAAATGTGTCATTGATAACTGCGTTCCTACCATCATCTTCAAATGTGTTTTCTAGCACATGATTATCATGTTCAATGGGATCATGATCTTATTCTTCAATACTCACACCTCCATGTTCCTCCAAGATGTGTTGGTCCATATCATGCACTACCCTAGGGAGATCAACCTATATAAAAATCATGATAATCAAATCCCCATTATGTGGATCATATGTATATTAATTTTGAAAAAAATCAAAACAAAAAACTGACCAATGGATCATAATTAGAGCCTTCTTTACTGTGACCATTCTCCCAACAATGTCTCTTAGCTATTTTAATTTTGATTCTTCTTGTCTTTCGGTCATTGCAATGCTTGCAAGGACAATAACATTATGCATCACCTGCTCTTTGAAAGTTAGACAACAATCTAGTGATTGTCTCCCTATTTTGATCAAACTCCATTGTATTATCTGACATGATCCTTCTTTGTGAGAATAACTTATTTATGTATCCTTATTGAGTTGGTTGTAGTTAATATTTATATCTACACATATGGTTTTGAAAGAAATATTTGTTGTAATTAATGTGTATATCTAAAAAAATATTGGACATGTTGTACTTAATGTTTATATCTCCACATATGATTTTGAAAGAAAAATTTGGTCTTATTAATGTGTACATCTACAAAAATATAGGACATGTTATAGTTAATGTTTATATCTGCACATATGATTTTGAAAGAAAAATTTGGTGTAATTAATGTGTATATTTGCAAAAATATTGTACATGTTGTAGTTAATGTTTATATCTGCACATGTGGTTTTGAAATAAATATTTGGTGTAATTAATGTCTATATCTGCAAAAATATTGGACATGTAGTTAATGTTTATATCTACACATATGGTTTTGAAAGAAATTTTTGGTGTAATTAATGTGTATATTTGCAAAAATATTGGACCTATTGTACTTAACATTTATATTTGCACATATGGTTTTGAAAGAAACATTTGGCATAATTAATGTGCATATCTACAAAAATATTGGACATGTTGTACTTAATGTTTATATCTGCACATATGGTTTTGAAAGAGAAATTTGGTGTATTTATGCCTCTTCATTTTGATTTTGTTCAAGGGAAGCCCAAAAATGGTAATACAAAACAAGAATGCATTTTCTAAGAGTTTACAATTATTTAACAAAATTAATGTTTTACAAGAAAATGCACCTGAAGAACTGTTAGCTCAGAAGCAAGAACATGGTGTTGATATTAGATCTACCTTGCTAACTCCTAATGGGTTAGGCTATTATTATTTGTCCCCATCACATTCACTTTGATAGCCATGTTAGGGAGGTGATCTTACATAGTTCATCCTCATGACTTTGAAGTCCTTAATCATGCTTGGGTGATCAAATTAATGTCCAAGACATTTGCGGCTTAGGGCCCTATTTGATCATCATTTGAAAGGGTCTCAATTTTGAGCACAAAAAGTCTCTCAATATGTTTAGAGGTTTAGAGGTAATGTCATTGTGGAAAAGGCTTCTACAAGGGAATGAGCCTCATGATTATGTCATTTACATAGAAGAAGAACTTGCTTCTTCAACTTCTTTCACTCAACTCTTCCCTAAATTTTTTGTTCAACATCCTTGTATATGGTCAAAACTCAAAAGAACTCACAATTGGGAATGTTGATGAACTTATTTTAATTATTACATTGGTGTGGCTGTCAATTTCATAGTCATATATGGATCTCGTCTCCATTGTTTCATGTGATATTTATATTTCTTCTATGTGTAACTCTAAGCAAGGCTTGTTGTATGTCTAAGTTTGAGTTTTCTTTTTCAATATACATTGCCCTTGCATAATTTTCTAAATTGACCGAATACACATTCTAAAAAATTATCATGCATAAAAAATTTATGATATATTTTTTTTCTCCCACCATATAGACCATTGCAATAAACAATAATGCAATGTTAAAAGGAATTCTTTATTCATGAAGATTAAAAATGAATTCCTTTCATAGTTTTTGATAAACTACTCTAAGGACCAAAAAATGCATAGACAACAACATTACTTGATTATGATATCTACTATACACCCAT
Organism: Cupressus sempervirens; assembly: GCA_028749045.1. Taxonomy (NCBI): domain Eukaryota; kingdom Viridiplantae; phylum Streptophyta; class Pinopsida; order Cupressales; family Cupressaceae; genus Cupressus; species Cupressus sempervirens. Next base: position 723,856,769 of record CM053791.1, read on the forward strand.
TGAATACTATTTCATACATAGGTCCATGAAGCTTAATGATGATTTCCATATTTGGACATAATTTAAATTGATCCTATATTATAGTGATTTATCGATTGTACATTATATAGATATCTTGTCCAAAATGGAAAAAAATGTGAAACAAAACCCAAAGAATTGAAAGGTTGAAACTAACTAAGGATTAATTCTTTTAAAGTATATAAGATAGTCCAAACTAACTTTTAAATAAAGTAAAACCATTTTCGAGAAATATGGATGGTTATACAATAATCTTAATACACACAATACCTTTATATCTAATGTAGGGCATTAGGATAAATAATCTCTATGTGAGAAGTATATCGAAGGACAAGAAGAATTCCCTTTCTAGTGTGTATTGAGGGTTTTCACCCTCACGCTAGACCAAAAAAGGGGAAGGTTTCCACTCTAGGATGCAAAAATCCCCATGTACTATCCAAATTGATCTATTATGAGTATTGATCATTTTATCATTCAGTCAATATGGTCTGTTGGGACTCAAAATTCAAGCCCTGATTTTGAGTACCATCCTAAAAATTGAGTCCTATGAGTGTATTTTAATGCATGATTACTCGACTATCTATTTGAGGCCTAAGATGTGTTTAATATTTCTAAAACCTTACATTCAGTATGTTCACACATTCCATAATAATAAATTTCCATTCCAATTCATTCTGTGAAATTCTGTTTTGAGCTATGTCCAAATCTACATTTTTGCCAAGTGTCAAATAGTGACAAAAGGACTAATTTGCAATTGAATATCTCGCACCTTGTAACGTTTCATGCCTTGCTACTTTGAGAATGTTTAGTAGCATATCAAAGAACTTGTGTTTTTTATTTCAAGTCATTTCAACATGTTTTCACTAGTTTTGAATGCCTCAAAGTCGATTGTTTACTGTTGTGATGGTGATGTAAAATGTTTAGAATTTTGGGATGCCCTATTTGACTAGTTATAACTTTGACCTAGTTGATCAAAATGAGAAATTTCCTTTTTCATTGCATTCTAGAGTTAGAAACTTGCTATGTTTCAATTTGAGGTTATGAAGAATCCATTTGATGAGTTTTCAAATGTGATTCCAAATGCAATTTCTAAAGTTTTGCTAGTGTCAAGAAATGCAGATTGATCGATACCCCTGTTCGGGATGTCATAACTCTAAATCCATGATTGCCTAAACCAAATGGATTGTACCTTTGTGTTCTACTTTGAAAATAATTTAATTGTGTTAGTTTTCAAATCTTGATGAATCTTTCTGCACACTTTCCCAAGTCCATCCTATTTGACAAAAATCAATATTCTATAATTGTTCCCAGTCTTGCAACTCCAATTACCCCAGTTTGACCGGTCACAGAATTTTCTTAGTTATTTATCATGAGTCAAAATCATAGATTTATATTTTCCTTGTGATATTGAACTAATGGCCCAACTTTTGATTCCTCAAGCATCAATTTGAATTATTTTTTAAGCCAAAACCAAATGCATTTTATGGTTTTCTGACATGTTTTTTGTAGGCAGTTCTAAGAAGGTAACTTTGATGGTCAATATCTTTTGACCCCAAAGTTTTCATGATACAAGATTTGACAAGGTAAGAGAGTTTACACTAGAGAATTAGTAAGTCAGAGCTTAGGGCCTGTTTTTTAATTTAAGTCAGCTTTTAAGGCCAGTTAGAGGACCCCTTGGCACGAAATTGATAAGTTATAGAAATAGGTTAAATGAGTTTTAAAGTCTTATTCAATGGTTGAATTTGATTCTAATCAGTTCCGGGAGTTCATTGGATTAGTTCAAAGGGTCAGGCTTTTCAGTTCAATTTTTTTTAGTCGGACTCACATTTTAGGGCCTGACTAACTTCATCTATTTTCACAAAATATTGCTTGAATTGATTTATCTAAGAAGGTTGAATCATTCTTGATTAGTAAAACTTCCTTTTCATATGCACACTACAATTAATAATAGAAGAGGATGTTAAACAAATGAAAGGGGCATACAAAGTGGAATGTTGCTATTAGTTGCTAAATGATATACTGAAGCCTTATAAGAAATGAATGCTCACTTACAACTTATGACCAAAATTTCATGCAACAATTCAGGGAAAGATTTTGCAATACATGAGCTATCAACACAAATGAATCTTTTGTCTATTTCAAAAGTAAAAGAAAAGAAATGATTTATCTCATACGTGGACATCTTTTCAAGGTCTTTTTAGCTAGCAAGCTATAGAGGAAGTACCAATTGTTAAGGGTGCTCCCACGTGATCAATAGCTAGTTTGCTTAGGCAATTTTAGATTTTTATTGCAATTTTTTGTTTGCAGAGGAGGTCGATACTATCAATATGTGTGGAGGGTTATATTGAAGTAGATGTACTCATGCACTCACTCTTTTACATTCTAAATTGGCATGCATTAAATTTGAGTTTCATGATGTTTTTTTCATGTTAGGAAGTACTTTCTTTCTTAGAGGCTCAATCCACCTTCAAAGGAGACACCATCACGTATTATGGTAGAGGTAGTGTGACACTTGTATTATGGTAGAAGTCATCCAGAGAGAAGAGTTTGAAAGAAAATAAAAAAAATCATGATCACTCTGCCTGATATGCCCAAGTCTCATTTTTTTTTCCCACAAATCTAATGATATAGAAGAAGATTATAGAATTTTGTGTAGAGGGTCATTAGTCAACAGTGGTTCTTTTTTTTTGTTTTTTGTGGAATTCCTCTCTAAATGAAAAATGCCTTTTGAAGGCTCTGTAGCTTTGCTGAATAAACTTTAGGTTCCATCTAACACATTAAGACAAAATGGAAACTGGAGGGAGAGCTTGATTCGAAGTCAACACTTCCATTACTATTGAAAAATCCCATGAAATGGTAACCATTGTGATTAATTAGGGAAATTTTTTTTTTGAGCATGTATCAATATTGGCAGTACAACTAATGGTAGCAGTTCTTAGTGTGAGTTCCTAGCAGTGAATGGTTTCAAACCCAAAGTGTTTGTTTATGTCATTAGTCATAGGGATAGTCAAACCATTTTAGCATCATTTTTCCCTCCTTTCATACAAATTAGAAAGCACATCCAAAGCCATTGTGTGCAGTTGTATGCATTTGAGTCATAGGGTTTTACATTTAGCCCACATTATTTCTACAGTGAGTCACTATCCTTTTTAAATATACCAACACACACATTAAGAAATGTTTTGTAAGGCCATGTCTTTTGAGATACAAATAAGCTTGTGCAGGGCCCATAAGCAATTGGAGGGAAAATGTAATGAAATTTTAAACCAACATATGACCTGTTGGATGATGATGTAGCATGCATGTGGCATTGGACACCCAAACAATTGCAAAGTGATACCTGGCATAAAGTTCGAGGTCAAAGATGATGGGGTAGTTTTTAGTCTGATGCTTTAGATTTTTCCACATGGCAAGATTCGATGGTTTGCACTTCCTCACATTGTGAAGTTTCCTGACTATTAGGAAATACAAAGAAGCACCTAGCTAACACGTGGTAGCAAGACGAGGTTAACACTGACATGGCAAAGTAGGTTTTTGGTGAATCATAAGGTGCTATGTGGTGGTGATGTGGCAAGCGCCCGACAAGAGATGATATGGTAGTGATTGAATAGTAGGAGGTCCAGTGAAATATTGCCACATGGTGGAATATACAAATCAAAGGGTACCACATGGCACTTGGTGGCAGGTGACAGAGTAGATGACAAACCAATCACAGGCTAACACGTGTCAAGCCTAGTCAAACCTAGGTTTGAGTTGAATGGAAATGAAAAGGAAAAAATTCAAAATGCAATAATATTGATTTTTTTATTATCCTTTAGTTGTAAAGGTGCAAAAAAATTTAAAATCAAGAAGGGATATATCATAAATTTTGAACTTTAGGGTTTTTTAATTTTTTAAAAATTTGTTTTGAAATGAGATGCAGACCTTAAAACTAGTCTGGAAGCTTGATTTTCAAGATGATTTTTTTTGCATTCCTGATAAGGAGATATAGCAATATTATATATCATCAAAATTGATAGAGATAAAACTTTCCATATTTATGGTTTGTTCCTGCACAGGAAGCCATTAGTTCAAGTTATTAAGGGTCTTCTAATAGATACTCATTTTTTAGTCTCATTTGGGTATAATAGTTCACATTTGATTTCTGAAAAAATGGTGAACTGGGTGAATACTAGAGATAGTAAGAATGCAATTAGAGGTAGATTTTGGCACCTCCAAGTCAGTTTAGTGAGGTTTTTATCAACATTTCAGATGCATATATAATGTTTTTGTCAAAGATAGTGTTTTTCATTAGTTAGAGTAGATATTTTTAGTTTGTTCCACAACAATGATGAGAATCATATCACTTTTTTCTTGTAGAGAGATCAGAGATGCTTTGCAACATCATGAAATGAAGACTCAAGGGAACAAATGTCACTTCTAGATCAAATATGAGATATCAATCTTTTCCTATATCTTTCTCTTTCTCACTCATTGTATGGGTTCCAATTTTTGCTGTGAGACCAGTTGGTTCCAATTTTTGATATTTTTCATTGTCGTGATACCATGTTGGTTGCAATTTGTCGATGATGCCACAATGTTGGATCCAGGACTATATTTTCACTATTTCTTCAACATATTTCTCTTGTATGAATAGCATGAATAAAGCTAATATAGATAGTTCTGATCTGCTTAGTCGTTCCATGAGTTATTTACATGCATCTTGAATGTATGATTTTAAAGAAATGAATACAATGAGTAAGAATCATCTTAGTTTCATTCTATCTCCTATCTCTATAATCTATAATGTTTTTTGGTTTGGGGACAAATAACTTAGACCCATTTACATCCCCTTAATGCTGTATGTCTCATATGTTTTTCTGTTGGAACAAAGAGCCAAATGCTTAATGGATTTGATAGGGTTGATGGTTATTTGAAAAGGATATTTCATGAGAATGGGGTTTTTATAAACATCAATGTCTGATTCACAAAGTGATAGGATAGATCTAATATTTTTGGTCTATGGAATATGTCATTTGTATCATAGATGTATGTGTATGATTTATGGAATTTTCCAATAGATAAGACATTGATCAGCTACAAGATTAACTTGTTCTTGCTATTGCATATTTGGGGAATTTCTGAAATCAAAATTTATAATCATCCATTTCCCTTTCCATTTAAGAGCTTAAAGGATTTTTTCACTTAGCTTATCAATTTCTTAGGTCATATTATTAGCTATTTCATGTCTATGATCTTTGCATAAGTACAAAAGATATAAGGGTTCTATCTACTTTGTTTTAGCTTCAGTGTATGATTTGAATAGTGATACCATATGAAGAATCTATAGGTACACCTGCCTAGGTTTTGTGGAGCCTGAAGTAGAAGAAGGGTCTAGCCTTATAGTTGGCCCATTGTTTGAAAAGATATATTGTAGATGGGAAGTAGCTACCCCTAGATGTATTCTATTATAATCAAAATAATTTAAAACCATGACGTTTCAAAACACCCAAAAAATGGTAAGTCTATTGAGGAGAGACACAAGGAAAGTAATACAATAGTGAGGAATTGTGGTGTTCTTTCCATGTCCTTGCTGAATTTTGTGTTTTCCAATTATGTCTTATTCTTGACAGTAGTAATTTTAAAGATTAGTGATGAGTAATGTTGGCAAGACCACTTGTGAGTTTGTGTTTAAATCCAAGTGACCATGAAGTGCTGTTGTGATTTTAAGAGTCAAGAATATAATTCTTTCACTTTTTCAAGAGTGTGAAATTCCAAGGTTGTTGTATAAAGTTTTACATATACCTGTTGTAAATTTTGGACCATCTTGTTATGTTTCACAAGTTAATAAAATGTTTTCTCACTAATGGAGTGATGACTCAAAGTTATATCTCTATACTAGTGCATTATGATGTTGAAGGTATTATGAAGGATACAATAGTTGGAATGCAGATTTGAAGAAGTGATCTCAAGTTCTTGGCAATGGTTGGAAAGATAATGTGAGATGTGTTGTAAAAGTTACGAAATCAATATGAGATTTGAATCTGCTATTGTTTGTGTTAGAATTCTTTAGAGTAACTAAGAGGGGGTGAGGCGGGGGGGGGGGGGGGTGTGAATTAGTTACTCAAGGTCCAATAAAACTTTTCACTTATCCTAGTGAGCCCATTAAATATTCATGCATCCAAGCTCATCAATCTAAATTTGCAGGTTACTGATAAATCAACATATAGCAATAAAATGTGAAAGATTAACACATAACACAATGATTTATGTGGAAACCCAATTTGGGAAAAAACCACCAACAACATGCTACCTTATTTCTCACTCATCTGAAGTGATGCCCTATGAAAGGCCAGCCCTGTTAAAGGCTACAAAACACACTGTTAGGTGTGACCTAGTTAAGGGATTTCAACCACCTTGTTAGGAGTAAGCCTAGTTAAAGCACTTTAGAATATTCACTTGGAATTCCACCCTGTTAAAGGATTTCTCAATGGTAGTTAGACCAACCTAAGTCCATAGGATTTTCCCTAATTGATACAATTGCTAGAGAGTAACACTAAGGTCTTTTTGGCCTGATTCAACTTACAACATAACTTGCAAATTTCAGATATCTATTCAGTTCACAACTCTACTTGGTTTTTAGTCTTTGTAGATCTGACAACTTGTTCCTTCTTCAAGTTTCTATCTCCTTGAGTCTCCTTGCTTGTTGTGCTAATATAGTCACTCTTGTGGTCACTTATCAAAGTAGGGTCTCTGTATTTTGTTCTTCCTTCTCAATGCCTTCACCTTGACACCACACACTCTCTCCAACCTCATCTACTTCTTGACCTATAATTCCTTAAGTAGGAGTTTAGAATACTTTTCCCTCACTAATCTTCCCACTCTTATTTTGGGTTTGAATGGATTAGGTAAGATACAAAGTATCTTCCCCTTGTCTTTTTTCTTCTAGAAACATCATCTGGAATCCATCTATATTCAACTAAAATGGGTTAACCTAGATTTCTATACCACCAGCTCAACATCTTTATCTTCCATCTGGTTCACAAAATTCAAGGTATCAAACTTATTGGCTCAAATCTGGCAAATCTTTGACTTTTCAAGTAATGCAGCAGCTCGGCACTTTAGGCTTTCTGATGCTCATCACATACTGTGTTACTTGGTATCTATTACATTTTTTCTTAGCATCAACTATGCTTTATTGATGCCTAGCACCTATTACATTTTTCTTGACACCAACCAAGTTACTCAGCACACACGAGATTTTCCATTTACTGGACAAATACTGACAATTTTCTTGGCATGAACTAATTTTTCTTGGCACCCACTATAGAATTTGTTCAGGCTTTGCAAATAGTCCTTATTACAACTTGTTGTTCTGAAGTTCTTTAGTGTAGCCAATCTTTTTATCTTCAAGTATATTACCAATAAATTATTTTTCCATTATCTTAACTAATCCTTGCACTTCATTACAAAATCATAACACAACCTTTCCTCTAGGTGTTGTTGTTGCATCGTATTGATTAAATCCTCTTCATCAATCAACTATGTGATAGTGCTTGGATCTTATAAGCAATTGTCTTACCAGAAAATAGCAAGTTTGAAATCAGTGAAAAAATGGTGATTGAAACATACTTCTTCAACAATCTTACTAATTCATCAATGATCTTTTCAATCAGATTTCAACAATCTCCCCCTTTGGCATTGATGGAAAACTAAATTGATTAAGCAAGTTACTTAAATGAAAAACATAACTAATTTAAAACAATAAGACAATGCCAAAAATAAATTTGTTCTTATTTATTGGCTTTCATATCTCCCTCTTTGCTAATACATTATTTCCTCTAATCTGCTTCCTCTTAGATCTATTATCTTGATTAATCTTTTTGCTTGTCCCTCTTAGCTGTTGTATCCCTTTCTTTGTCTTTTTGATGTAGCTCTCTCTTCTTTTGCTATTTCATCCTTATCAGTTTTTTTTTCATCCATTTTTATTAGTTTTACTATTTCTTCCTCTTTGACAACAATGCCAAAGACATAATAGCTTAACATCTTCATTTATGCAGATGTAAACTTTGCAGTTTCTGATGTCTCCCTCTATCACTATGCTTGTGACTGATTTGGACTTTAAGTACTTTAAGTACTTCTGGAAAAACCTAAAATATGATCCTTAGTATTAATTTGTGTCACTCAACAGTCAACCTATTTGATGTAAGGTAATTTCCATTATTTCTCAAATAGCCTTTGATAGGGGTATTGCCCCTAGCTTACCTCTAAGATATTCATATGCAACCTTAGGTAATGGATTTGTGAAGATGTCAGCAATTTGTTCCTTTTGAACTCACATATTCCATCTTCACCTCTTTTTCTTCCACTAATTCTCTTACATAATGATACTTGATTGCAATATGGTTTATTTTGGTGTGCATCACAGGATTCTTTGATATGTTGATGGCACTAGTATTGTCACAATAGAGTATCACTAGTTCAGTTATCTCTTCCTTCATACCTTTGAGTAGATGCTTGATCCAAACAATGTTTGTACAATTAATGGCAGCAACAACATACTCAGCTTCAACTATGGATTGTGAGGTACAACTTTTCTTTTTGCTAGTCCAAGTGACTAATATTTTTCTTAAAAAGAGTGCTCCTCCATTGGTGTTTTTTCTATCATCTATATTACCTCCCCAATCTGCATCAATGTAGGCTTTCAACTCAAACTTTTTAGTCCTCTTATAGCATAATCCAAATTCATCTATTCTTCTTAGGTACCTCATTATTCTCTTTAGTGCCATAAGATAATTTTCTCTTGGGTTTGCAGAAAATCTTGCCACTATTCTAATAGACAATGTAATGTTTGGTCTATTGTGTACAAGATACTGTAACTTTCCAATCATTGATCTGTACATTTATCTAATTCACTTCAACTAATTCATCATTTTTGGATAACTTATGTCCTATTATCATTGTTGTACAAACTGGTTTTGAATCTTCTAAACCAAATGTTTTGAGCATCTCTTTGATATATTTTAATTGGGTCACAAATATGTCATATTTTAGTTCATATAACATCTCAAACTCTTGTTTCATCGGATCAGAAAAATCTTTGCATAGGAAATCCTTTCCTCCAAATATTATATCATCAACAAAGATTTTAGATATTAGAATATCCTTACCTTTTTCAATCTTGATATATAGGTTGTTGTTGTCATCTGTTCTCTCATATCCAATCTTTACAAGATATTTGTGAAGTCTCTCATACCAAGCTCTAAGTGTTTGTTTCATTCCATAGAGTGCTTTATGTAGTTTTCATACCATATCTTTGTTGTTTTCATCAACAAATCCCTTTGGTTTTTCTATGTAGACTTTCTTTTCCAATATACCATTTAGAAAGGAAGACTTTACATCCATTTGGTAGACATTAAAACCTTAGTAAGCTACATATGCAAGTAAAGTTCTTACTCCTTCCATCCTTGCAACAAGGAAAAATGTTTCCCCATAGTCCAGTCCTTCTTCTTGAGCATAGCCTTTACAAACTAGTCTAGCCTTATTTCTTATGATCTCACCATTCTCATCTAGCTTGTTCCTAAATACCCACTTGGTACCAATGACATTCTTGTCAGCTGGTCTTGGAACTAAACTCCTAGTTTTTCTCTTCTCTATCTATTCAATCTCCTCTTCCATAACTTTGCACCAACCATCATCCTATAGTGCATCTCTCACTATCTTGGGTTGAATCTTGCTCAACAAACATGATTCATTTCTTAGTCTATTCCTTGTCACCAATGATTTGTTCAGTAGGGTGATGTCTTCTTACATACTTGGATAGCCTTGGTTTTGTCCTTGTTTTCATGTTTGGCCTTTCAGCTTCAGAGGCACTATGCTCATCTCTTTCAAGTAGCTCAACATCTCTTTCATGTGTATTGATTTCATAATCAAAATGTGCATTTTCTTCATTTTGTAACTCAGCTTCTAAAAGCAACTTGACATTCACTAGTTGTGACTTGACAGATACTAAAAAATGTTGTTGGTTGACTATTGGATTGGAAGCTTCTTCTTTACTAGGCGTTCCTTCATATAAGTATACAAAAGATCTATACTCTTCTTCTTTCTTGATGGATTCATCATCTTGAACTTTTGTATGCTCATCAAAGTTTACATTTGCACTCTCCACAATTTTGTTAGTGTTAGTATTTAAACATTTATATGCTTTACTTCTAGTGGAGTATCAAAGGAATATACCTTCATCACTCTTTCCATCAAACTTTTCATTTCTAGAATCTTTAAGAATATAGCATTTACAACCAAACACTTTGAAATGTTTTACATTGGGTGAATGACCATACCATAATTTAAAAGGTGTTGCATTTGTACCTTTCTTGATTTGTACTTAGTTTAGGGTGTAGACAATTATGCTTACTACTTCTCTTCAGTATGTTAGAGAAATATTCTTCTCCATCATCAATGTTCTGGCACAATCCATTAATGATCTATTCATTCTTTCTAAAATTTCATTTTGTGGGGGATTCTTTGGTGTTGATGTCTATCTCTTGATTCCTTTGTCATTATAGAACATCTCAAATTCTCTTGATGTGAACTCTCCTCCTTTGTCTTATCTCAAGCATTTCAGATTCTTACCTGTCTCTTTTTCAAACCTTGCCAAATATCATTTAAACATTTGAAAGGCATCAAATTTTTGCTTTAATAACATGGCAATCATCATCCTAGAGTAATCATCTACAAACAACATTATGTATCTATCTCCCTTGTAACTTTGTACTTCAATGGGTCCACACAAGTTAGTATGAACAATCTCTAAAACATCTTTTGAAGTATAGGTTTTGCTTTTGAAACTAGACTTGGTCATTTTGCCTAATTGATATTGATTGTACATTATATTGTTAGGCTTCTTTAGTTTAGGAAAACTTCTTACTTTTTTCATATTGCTGATGCTAATCAAGTTATCAAAGTTGACATGACAAAGACTTTTATGCCATAACCACACATCATGAGTTTTAACAATAAGAAAAGTGGCATCATCAATATCTAGATAAAATAGATTGCTCCTAGTTTGGTCTCCTTTTCTTATCAAATTTCTATTTCTATCAAAAATCTTGGTAGTTTTGTTTCCAAATTCAACTTTGCAACCTATATTGCTTAGTTGTAACACACTTAGTAGATTTTAATTCAATCCTTCAATATAATATGTATCATTACATGTGATCTTTTCTATGAGCTTAATCCTTTGCCTTTTATTAAACATGGAGCATCATTACCAAATCTAATACTATTTCCATCATAATGAATTAATGTAGTGAGCTTAACTTTGTCTCCTATCATGTGGTGTGAGCAACCACTATCAATGATCCATTTTTCATTCTTGTTCACATATGTTACAAGTGTAGTTGCTTCATCTTCATCTGACTCATCCTTCATAGAAACATAGGCTACCTTGTCATCAGTTTCATCTAAGTCACCATCTTCTACAATGTAGCACTTTTTGCCTTTGTCTTTGTATTCTTTGCTATCTTCACTCCTTTTGCCTTTGTATTTGTCATTTCCTTTGAATTTTCTTTTCTCTAGACACCTAGTAGCAATATGTCCTACTTCATTGCAATTGAAAAAAATAATGGGCAACTTACCTTTGAGTTTACCTTTTCCTCTATAAAATCTCCTTGTTGGCAATGCTTCCAACTGTTCAACATCTTTTTCATTGGTGTCACTATCACTAGTCACATGCTTTATTCTTGTCTTCTTCCTTTGCTTCTTTTCATTAGAATCTTTGAGTAGCAGCTTATCCCTAAAAGTAGATTCAAGACTCTTCGGCCTATAGTTTTCAAAGTTGGATAACTCAAATGCAATAAGTCTTCCCACTATACCTTCAAGAGATAGCTTGTTTCCTGGTATGCATCTCAATTCTTGGATGACTGATCCTTTGATAGAATAGATAGGGAGCAAGGTTCTTAAAAATTTGCTCAAAAAAATTTCATCATCTAGATGACCAACATAACTTCTTATTGCACTTACTACTTCCTTTATTCTAGAAGCATATTGAGCAATTTTCTCACCTTCCTCCATTATCATGCCATCAAACTTTCCTCTGAGGCTTTTTTCTTTTTCTCTTTTGACATTCTTATCTCCTCCATAAATATTTTTCAAGGCTTCCCACATATTGAATGTGGTTATACATCCCTTGATGTCATGAAATTTAGCATAGCTAAGAGCATAAGCAATCTCCAGCATTGCCTAATTGTACTCCTTCTTTTTCATGTCTTCAGTGATAGGAACACCAGTTGGATCAGCATGTTCCAATGTGATTGAGGTTTGTGCATGGTCTCCTATTGATCCAAGGTGAAACTTCATTAAACTTTTTTCTACAGTGAAGTTGTCTTTATTAAGCTTGGAAACTTCTCTCTTAGACATCTTGATCTTTCTGCTTCTAGTACCTTTAAACCAAATTAGTAGATGGCTTTGATACCAATTGTTAGAATTATTTAGAGTAACTTAGAGAGGGTTGGTGACTTAGTTGCTCAAGGTATAATAAAACTTTTCACTTATCCTAGTGAGCCCATTAAACATTCATGCATCCAAGCTCATCAATCTAAATTTGTAGGTTACTGATGAATCAACATGCAACAATAAAACATGAAAGATTAACACATAATAGAATGATTTACGTGGAAACCCAATTTGGGAAAAACCACTAGTAACATCCTACCTTATTTCTCACTCTTTTGAAGTGATGCCTTGTGAAAGGCCTACCCTATTAAAGGCTACAAAACACACTATTTGGTGTGACCTGGTTAAGGGATTTAAACCACCCTATTAGGAGTGAGCTTGGTTAAAGCACTTTAGAAAATTCACTTGGAATGTCACCCTGTTAAAGGATTTCTCAATGGCTATTAGACCAACCTAATTCCATAGGATTTTCCTTAACTGATACAATTGCTAAAGAGTAACAATAAGGGTTTTTTTGACTTGATTCAACTTACAACATAACTTTTAGGTTTTAGATCTCTATTCAGTTCACAACTCTACCTTTCTTTTACTCTCTACAACTTTGACAGCTTGTTCCTTCTTCAAGCTTTTGTCTCCTTCAGTCTTCTTGCTTGTTGTGCCAATATAGTCACTCATGTGGTCACTTATCGAAGTAGAGTCTATGTACTCTATTCTTCCTTCTCAATGCCTTCACCTTGACACCACTCACTCTCTCCAACCTCTTCTACTTCTTGACTTGTAATTCCTTAAGTAGGAGTTTATAATACTTTTCCTACTCTAATCTTCTTGCTCTTGTTTTTGGTTTGAATGGATTATGTAAGATACGATGTATCTTCCCCTTATCTTTTTTCTTCTAGAAACATCATGTGGAATCCACTTGTATTTTCCTAAAAACAATTAAACTAGAATTATGTACCACCAACTCAACATCCTTGTCTTCCATCTGGTTCACAAAATTCAAGGTAACAAACTTATTAGCTTAGATCTAGTGAATCTTTGATTTTACAAGTAATGCAGTAGCTCAACACTATTGACTTTCTGATGCTCGACACATACTGTGTTACTAGGCACCTATTACATTTTTTCTTAGCATCAACTATGTTTTGCTGATGCTCAACACCTATTACATTTTGCTTGGCACCAACTAAGTTACTTAGCACACACTAGATTTTCCATTTACTCGGCACATACTGGTAATCTGCTTAGCATGAACTAACTTTGCTCGACACCCACTATAGACTTTTTTTAGGCTTTGCAAACAGTCTTTGTTACAACTTGTTCTTCTAAAGTTCTTTAGTGTAGCCAACCTTTGTATCTTCAAGTATATTACTAATACATTATTTTACCATTGTCTTAATTGATCCTTGCACTTCATTACAAAATCATAACTCAACCTTTCCTCTAGGTGTTGTTGTTATATCTTATTGATTAAATCCTCTTCATCAATCAACTAAGTGATAGTGCTTGGATCTTATAAGAAATTGTCTTACTAGAAAATAGTAGGTTTGAAATTAGTAACAAAACAATGATTGAAATAGGCATCAACAGTCAAAAGTATTTTCCACTTTCATGAGATTTCTTTTCCATTAAGGTAAGTTCTAGAAAAGATTCTCTATCAAGTGGTATTTTCAACACTAAATAGGAGAGTTGTTTGATGCATCTCAACATACTTTATGAGCAACAGATTCAAAAAATGTGTTTACATTTCTAATAATGTTAGGTATTGAAATTGGTAGAATTAATTTTAGACCTACTACAAGTAATAAATTCTGAAAGTAAATTTGGTGAATGAGTTGTAAGTTTGTAAGAAATGGAAAATTTATTTTCACCTAGAATGCAACCCATTGATAAAAATTGTAGATCTATTTCTACAAAGAGGTCCATTTTGTTACTTTTCAATGGAATTCATGGTTTCCCAAACACCATGTTCTATGATCTTAAAAATAATTTGTCTAATTTCAGTGGGAATCATTTGGATTCATTGAATCATCATGTTCAGATGTTTAGTAATTTGATTGGTGATTTTAAAATTTCTCATGAAGATGTGCATATGAAGTTGCTTGTTCAAGCTTTAGAAGGTGATACTAGAGATTGGTTTTCCTTTTTGCTAGCATGTTCTATTTCAACTTGGAATGAGTTATATTCTGCCTTCATGAAGCAATTTGGGGAAAGAATAAGAATCTCTGATTCTTTTGGCAATTTTTTGAAGATCCAAATCAAGAATGATGAATTAGTTCCTAAATTTAATATCATATTTTCAAGAGTTTTAAATGTGATTCCTGAAAATTGTAGGTCGAATGATCAAGTGTACTTAGTGGTTTATCTTGATGCATTTGATAAAAATATGAGTTATCTATTGAGAGATAAAGAACCTGAGACTTTGCATTAGGCATTCATAATAGAAATAGAGATTGAAAACAATATAATATATGTACTAAGGGTCATTTCTCTAGAGAAGTTTGCTGAAAAGATGAAGTTAAAAGGAGAAATTGAGTTTGTGTTGAGTGTTCAAATTCAGATCAGCATGTAAGTACCCCTACTATTGTAAACAATCTTGTTGAAAATTCAGAAATAAAAACATGTGAAGATGAATTGCTTTTGTTGCAAAGGAAAGATGATCCTAGTCTTGTTGAAAAGAATGCATATGTTTCTAGTGTTATAGAAATAAATGAAAAAGTTAATTCACTTGATCATTTATATATGCAAGAAGTAATTTAAGTCAATTCTTCTCCTATTGATGGTTTTCCTTATGTTGAGAATTTTATTAATCATGAAGTTGAAGGACATCTATCATAGTATGAGGGCGAAGAGGCTGAAAGTTGTTTCAAGTGATGAAGGAAAAGTTGTTGATCCAGTCTATTATGAAGAAGCATCATATGAAGAGGATGATGAGAGTGGTTACTTGAGTCAAGAGGAGGAGAATGATAGCACATGTTCATCTTCATATTAATATAATGCAAATTGGGAAGAACAAAGCAATGATGGAAGTGAGTACTCTTATGCGAATAAAGGTATGAGTTCTTTTTCTAAATCTATAAATGAAGTTCCATCTAAAAATTATACAAATCAGCTTGAGGTTGAAACTTTTGAAGAAGAATTGTCTACACAATATGAGGATAAGGAGATCATTTATAAGGAAAAATTATTTAGTTGTGTGGATGAATGTCATAAGGTTGCATTCAATTCTAATCAGCAACATACGAGTGATTCTAGGATTAATGCATCAGCACCTATTGAGAAGTTAAAAGATGATTGGTTTTCAACATATAAGAATCATCTTAGTGAAGAAAATGAAAGCAACATTGATCTATATTGCACATTCTTCATTGATGGAGTGGATGGTGTGTCTTGATGTGATGATTCTAATTTTCGTCTTCATATGTTGAAAGTATTCATGACAATGATGTTAGAAATTGTTTCAATATTTTCATGAATCTATTGTATGGTGAAGAGTTTGATATTGTTAGTGTAAATAATTAATTATTATTACACTTTACTTAATTTTACTTAGGTTAATGAATTAGCATATTAGTTGTCATGTAGACACCTAGGAGTATGCATAGTCATATGAGTTATCTTGTTGACAACACATGAGTTAGCAACTTATTTGAGCGTATGGTGTCTACAACATCTCTTTATGAGATACACCTATGTAAACTTATCCTCTCATCATTGCAAACACTCCTATGCTCAATGGAGGATAATCCACTCTTGGTGGACATGTGCTTAGTTGTTATGTTTATCTCTTTGCTAACTCCTAGTCATTCTAGATGGCTTTATATATTGGAACTTCTAGTGTCTATTCATCTGATATCCATTATTATTTTGATCATTATTAAGATTCCCATTTGATCATCATTAGTCTCTCTTATGCTATCTATTGAGCTTCTTGATCTTGGTGTTGAATTATTACCTTAGGAAAATTATTACATGGTATCAAAGCTATACCAAATTCTTACATGGTATCAAAGTTATACCAAATTATTACATGGTATCAAATCTATACTGAATTTGTACAGATGTTAATCAACACATCACTTGTTATAACATCTACAAGGGAGCTTTTCTTGGAGTTATCAACCCACTTTTTGAAGAGCACATGGAATGTTTAGATTTGGTTAATGTTGATCTTGATGATAATATGCTATACTACTATTGTAAGAGATTAAATTGTTGTTCTTCTTCTAGATGTGATAGTGATTATGATGATGATGTTGCATCTCATGATGTTGACAACAAGGTGTTAGAATAAGTTGCTATTAGAAATCAGCATGCACCTTGTAGCAAGTTCTATGGTGAATACTCTAACCTGATGGTTAATCTGTTTGCTGATTGCAAAGAATCATTGGAGGTCTCTAGATTATTTTTAGACATTGACATTGATGAAATTTGTGAGAATAAATCTGATTACTTGTTTGACTATCATTCAGTTACACATGAAGATGTTTGCAATATTTCCAATCAATCAAATAAGGTAAGTTATGGTTGTCATTTATGGCAACATATTTGTTTTGCAAATTAGTCTCATTCAGTTGTAGAAGAAAATTGTCTAAGTATTAGACAGTGTTACGACAACAGTATAGTTTTGATGATAACAAAATATTCTCTTGGAATATTCTCTTACACAGTTGACCAGAGATGCATGACATCATAATGATGATGTATACTAGTTCGCATGTTCATAGAGTCAACTGAGTTTGAGTTATGAAGTAATTAGTGATGCAATGATGACACAACACAGAACATAGCATATCAGTAGAATATGTTTAACAATTTGATTTATTATTTTGAGTTATGAATTCTTGTTGAGCCAACTGTAATGATGTAATATGAGTTGACTAAGGAAGAATTTACCAAAATGTTTTGTATAAGTAAAGAACTTTATTTGTGAAGTAAAAGTGTGAAAAGAGAAAATGCAAAATTGAATGATGATTTAGTAATTAGTAAATGTGAAGTCGATATGATCTTGTGAAATGGGAGTAACAAGTGAATGTGATACTTTGCTATATGATGTAGAATAATATGTGCATAATTGCTCTTGCGTGCAGAATCATCAATCAAAGATTTGTGAAGTACAAAAAACTACTTAGTATTTTATGTATACCTATTTCTTAAAAATTTAATTGTATAGTTGCATGTTAGGGCAGTTGACTCTTCTTGCATGCATTTGTATGTGATCCACCAACTCCGCATAGGGTTGAGGCTTCTAAAAAGGCCTAGTCTCGTAACTGGGACTTGAGACACTATACATGATTCATAGACTCCTATCAAGGTCAATATCCTTAACCAAATTCTTTATATAGTGAATCATCTAGTGGGTTTCATCCTCACTGGGGTTTTCTCTTGGCCAGGGTTTCCCTAGTTAGCAAAATATGGTGTTATGATCTCTCTTTATGTATTGTTGTTTATATTATTCTATACTATTGGTTTATTTTCTTATGCACATGATAAAGTAATTAATAATATTTAGTTTTGGGTAAGAAGATTGAAACTATTGATTCACCCCCCTCTCAGTATTATCTATTTCTAACAATTGGTATCAAAGCTTGGTTATTCAAAAGAGGATTAATAGCTTGAATAAGATCCCCATGGATATGGAACAATTGAAGAAAAATATTGAAGAAGTACTTGAACAGATTGATCTTCTTATTGATGAAAGAGATGGCGTCAAAGACAAATACAAGGATGCAAAGGCCTATGTTGGTGAATTGAAGGACAAAATAGATGACCTAAAACACAAAGGACCTACTAATTATACTGGTGATGATGACAGTGAATATTTGAAGAAAGAAAGTGAGATCCTAAAACATTAGTTAAAGATAGTTGAACTTAAGCTGATCATTAAGAAAAATAGAGGTAAGATTAACTCCAAAATAAAAGCTAAAATGTAGATCAAAGATTCTAGTTAAGCAAGGTAACATCAGAACTAGAATCTATTAAGTTAGAACATATAGAATTGGAGAATTAAAACACTGTTGTGAAAGGTGAGTTGGTGCAAACCAAGAAGCAACTTGAGAAATTATATACCAGCAATGATAAAATTGAAGAACAAATGTGTGCGCAAAGACCCAGTTATGATAAGGTTGGACTTGGATTTTTTCTTGGTCAATCCACCAAGAAACTTGTTGAAACAAAAGACCCTATTACTCCTAAAGTCAATAAGGACCTAAGCAAGATAGATGGTGCATCTAAAGATAAAGTGAATGTTGCTCACTCTGAGAAAGTTAATGAATCTGATCAAGATATGAATACCAAAAGAAAGGAATCTTTTGCCTAGTGTGATGAACCTAAAGACACTGAAGTCAATTGTGAAGGTAAGTCTTTCAAACCTATGTCAATATTGTATTGTCATAATTGTGATGGATACTATCATTATGCAGTAGATTGTAAGAAACCTAAATTTGATAGTGATAATACAAATAGTAGGATGAAGAGGAACACTAACCATGCAAGAAATAGAAGAAGATCTCACAGTATTGAGAGTGGAGAAAGAAGACAATTTGCCACAGATGGAACAATCTTGGACACATTGCAAGGAATTTCAGAAAACCTAATGACAAACTGAATGAATAGAAAAGAGATGTACCTATATGTCAGTTGTGCAACAATTTTGGACACACAACAAGGTTTTGCAAAATGGATAGAAGAGACCTAAATAGAAAGCAAAATTACAAAAGGAACAATAGAAGAAGTGAAGTAAAAGAGCAGACAAATGAATTGAAGGAATCATTTTTAAAGGAAAAGGAACCAAAAAGCTCTTACAAAGCTATGAAAATGCACCTAACAAGTTGATGAAGTCACTTATTGTTTGTGACTCTTCTCACCAGAACTAAGCATTCTCAGTAGAATAGAGTATCGGTTGTATATAATTGATACTAGATGTAGAATCAAGGGTTGTGTAGTTGACAGTATGTAGTATACATTGAGAGATGTCTATAGTGAAGTGTGCATTGCCTAATATGATTAGGATGAGGATATACAAAAGGATCAAAGTCTCTATTACACAGAAATAGTATACTAAACCAGTGGCAGATATGCATTTATTGTGTAGTACAAATTGTGAAAGATTTAAAGTACAAAAATTGACATGGAATATTGTGTGAGATTTCAAGAATTTAAGAAGCCTGTAAGCACATGAAGTTTTTGAAAACCCTAGTACGCAAAATTGAGGTATTTTCTGAATTATTGAGCATAATCCTTCAAGAGTGGCAAGCCAAGAAGTTTATAATGTAAGCAATAGGCCTAGGTGTAATGTAACCAATAGGCCTAAGTATAATGTAAGTAATAGGCCTAGGTATAATTTTAAGAAACACCCATTTGTTTCTTTACTCAATGATCCTATTAGAGAATTTTCATGAGTTCTGGAAAATTTTCTTCACATAGAAGATATCAGAGGTTATATTCACTGTACAATTGAAAGAATAGGTGATTCAAAGATTTACAAGGATTGGGAGAAGATGTGCAACAATGATTTATCATTGAAACCTAAACATAGATTTCTAGAATGTCTTAACCTAGTTAAGCATATGTTTTAGACAAATTTTGATAATAATGAATGGACAAGGATAATTCTTAGTAGAGTACATGATGATCTTCTTTGGCTGGGAGATTCCATCATTTGTATTGACAATGACCTAATTCATAAGGTCATAGGTTTGAGAAATCAGGGTAGTAAGAATGTGTGCAAACTTGTTGGGGTAAATCTCAACACATACTTTGATGGAGGAACATGAAATTCAACTCAATCCAAGATGATGGAGTAAGAATCATTTGCAAGATTTTGGGGTATAAATATAATCATGGATCTAGAAAGATTAAATCCCTGCAATATTTCTTCATGCAGCTTATCTGGCAGTAAGAGGTGAAGAAGTTAACCTATGCAATATTGTCAAAACACAATTGTTGGATAATATCTCAAGAATCAAGAAATCAAAAAGTGCACTTTTCAGATTTGAATCCCTTCTAACACACATTTTTCTATGTTATTTAGAAGTTTCCAGGTATCACAGTTTGGAATGAAAATGAGTGTGCAATGTAGTAGATCACTCAAGCCTATAGGTCAAGACCTAAAGCAGTCAGAGACAGTGACTTGGATAGAATAATGAAGTCTTTTCAAACTAAAATGACGAAAAGGTATAGAATACCTCCTACACTAGTAAAAAAGTATAAGGATGAATTATGTTTTATGGTTGAGATAGATTTCACATGCATGGAAGCAATAGTTCCTTAGGTGAAATTTATTGAACCTATGGGATATGAGATGAGCGAGGACTTGATTGAAGGGTATGCGTAGATAATCCTTCACTCTAAAGTTGATTCTAACTGTCCCAGATGGGGAACATATATAGAGAAAATGAGAGAAGTGAAAACTAGTCAAGCAGTAAAAGACTCCAAGAAAAGGGTGGAGAAATTTATTATTCTATCTTGAAAGGGTATGGAATGACAAGGAAGGAATTTGATGAGGTAAAGGGAATAATTATGTATATGAAGGCTAGTGACCAAACTAAGTTTTTAATCCCTACACCCATTGCAATGATAGGACCTACTGAAGATGTCATAGTTGCCCAAACAAGTGCACAAACTCCTTCTATGCCTTATGCAGTAGTTGCAAAGTAGCAACCACCAAGCAAACTAGTAAAGAAATTTGAGGAAACATCTGCTACAAGAAAGTCTACAAGGATAATAACCCCTCCTAAAAAGAGAGTAAAGTAGACTATCAATGGCCCAAGCAAAAGGAGAAAAAATCTATAGATTAGCTCATCTAAATCTGAGGAAGAGATTGGTGACAGATCAGTTAAAGTAGCTAATCAAGAAGCCAAGGCATCAGCAAGGCACAAAGCATTGAAGCCAAAGGTAGAAAACCTAAACATTCAAATCATCAATGATAACAGTTTTGTACATTTAAATAGATACTATGACTTGTGTACTAACATGGATAGGAGACAACTAGAAAATGTTGTAGTTAGGAACATGATTCTAAAAGATAAAAGGTTTGATACTATTAAAGGGAAAATATCAGAAGATCTGTACAATAGATTGCTAAATAGGAAGAGTAGTGTTATAGAAGAGGATAAACAAATAAGAATAAACATGGTGAGAAAGTTATGGTTTGTAAATAGTGAAAAAGACATATAAGAAATTTTGAAAGATATAGCACACTTATTGGGGCATAGGAAAAGATCTATTCTTATCATGAGAGGAAATTATGAGGAAGTCAATAAAGAAACTCAAGAAGCCATAGTTTCTTTCATGTCCACTATGCCTAAGGATTGTGTATAGACTAAGGAGGTAAGCTAGATGCCTAGAGATAGTGCGCAAATACCTACAAATAGTGTGTAGATAGAAGAGGCAAGCCAGAAGCCTAAAATAAGTGTGCTACTAGAAGAAGCCAGCCAAACACCTGAGGAGAGTGCATAGACAAAGGAAGATAGTCCTACAACTTGTAGTCCTCTTCACAGTTTTGAACCAGCAACTAGACCGAGCTCTCCTCCTCACATCACTATTGGTAGTGACTCTATGTAAGTAGACAAGAACAAAGTTACTGTTGATAAATCAGAGGATCCATTCAATGATTTTGGTGCCAACATTGTTGGCAATATTGTGAATTATAGCAGCTCTAATTATGAGGATGATCAAGAGACTACTAGAGAAGTTACAGAGAAGATGGAGACCAACATTGAAGTAGGTACCTAAAGTGTGCCTTTAACAACAACAATAGTGATAGTAGGAATTTCCATTCCTCCTTCTCAAACAACAACAATAGTAGTAGGAACTTCCACTTCTCCTACCCAAAGAGTAGCAACAGTAGTTCTAGCTCAATCTGATGAAGAACATGAAGCAAAGAACCTCATATCTTCTCTTAGAAAATTTCCTGAGAAGAAGAAATTAGTCAAGTCAATTGAGAAGACTTTGACCATAGTTTTGGATAAAATGGAGAAGGTAGTAAGCCCTATGGACACCCAAGCTAATATTCAACAATGCATAACAATTTTGTGCAAGGCTTTTGAGGATGAGTTCACTACATTAATGAATGTGGCTACTATTCAAGAACAAACTAAGTACGATGGTAAGCTTCTAAACACCATGTATACTAACATTAGAAATAATATAGAAACTCTGAATATATGTATTAAAGCACTAAGGCAATGCATAGAGGAAGGAAAATAGGCATATGCTAAGTGTAACTTAGCATACATTTATCTGAAAGAATATGATGATCAGATCAAGGAGAAAATGATTGAGTGTCAAATAGTCACTGACAAATTTTTGAAGTAGAATCAGAAAATAGACACCATTGAGCATACAGTATAGCTACTTCATGACAATATAAGGGAAATACAAGATGAGAAGGAGAAAATCCTAAAAAGGTTCACTCTTTTGAGAGCACACTTATTCCCTCATATAACATTGCTAGAAATTCAATTAGAAGAATGCTTGTCTACAAAATCTTCATATGACAAGTTTGTGGCTACTGACTTCAATGCAGTAGAATTGGCAGTGTATTCTTTATGTGCACTTATTAGTGTATCTGATGCATTGAAGGATAGTTGGAAGAAACAATATGAGTAGTTGAATAACAACTTCAACAATTGTTTTTCCAAGTTTTGATATGTAGCTACTAGATTTTGACAGTCTTTTGATACCTTTTTCATTGATGTCAAAGGAGGAGATATATGGAAAATTGTATTGATTATAATGTGTATAATATGTAAGGGGGAGCAATAAGTTGTAATAGGAAGTTACAAGGGATGTAATCTTTCATAACATGAATACAAATATTTTTTAATGTTTTATGTTATGATTGTTTGTTTTGATTGGCATGACAACATGTTTAGGTCTTTTCCAATTTTCCCAAAATGTTACCATCAGTGCCAAAGGGGGAGATTGTTGGAAAATTGTCCAATCATTCAGATAAGGTAAGTTATGGTTGTCATTTATGGCAACATATTTGTTTTGCAAATTAGCCTCATTTAGTTGCAGAAGAAAATTGTCTAAGTATCATACAGTGTTACAACAACAGGATAATTTTGATGATAATAGAATATTCCCTTGGAATATTCTCTTGCATAGTTGACTAGAGATGCATGATGTCATAATGATCACATATACCAGTACACATGTCTATACAGTCAACGGAGTTTGAGTTATCAAGTAATTAGTGATGTAGTGATGACACTGCACAAAACAAAGTATATCAGCATAATATGTAGAACAATTTGATTTATTGTTTTGAGTTATGAATTCTTATTGAGCCGACTAAGGAAGAAATCACCAAAATGTTTTGTATAAGTAAAGAACTTTATTTTCAAAGTAAAAGTATGAAAAGAGAAAGAGCAAAAGTGAATGATGATTCAGTAATTAGTAAATGTGAAGTCAATATGATCTTGTGAAATGCGAGTAACAAGTGAATGTGATACTTTTCTATATGATGTGAATATATGATGTAGAATAATATGTGTGTAGTTTCTCTTTCATGAAGAATCATCAATTAGAAGATTTGTGAAGTACAGTAGACTACTCAGTATTGTATGTATACCTATTTCTTAAAAAAGTTATTATATAGTTGCATGTTAGGGTAGTGGGCTCTTCTTGTACACATTTGTATGTGATCCACCAACTCCTAATGGTGTTGAGGCTTTTAACAAGGCCTAGTTTCCTAACAGGGACTCGAGACACTAAACGTGCTTCATAGACTCTTAACAGGGTCAATATCCTTAACTAGATTCTTTATATAGTGAATCATCTAGTGGGTTTCATCCCCACCGAGGTTTTCCCTTGACTAGGGTTTCCCTAGTTAACAAAAGATAATGTCATGATCTCTCTTTGTGATGGTTGTTTACACTATGCTAAACTATTGGTTTATTTCTATTGCACATGATAAAGTAATTAATAATATTCAGCTATGGGTAAAAAGATTGAAAATATTGATTCATCCCCACACTCAATATTATCTATTTCTAACAGAAGATACATAATTTGAAGGTATATATGATCCTTTCCCCAAGTTGAATATGAAACTTTCATATTCAAGATTAATAGCATGCATAATCCATTTGATCAGGAGGAGTTTCAATTTGAGTTTGATATGTTTGAGCATGCTGATCTGTACTTTCATAATGAGAAAGTTGTAGAAAATGAATCTAGTTTCTATGTGCATTATGAAAGTGAAGATGTAGATTTTGTTTTGCCAAGTGATTTGATTCAAGATGTTAATTCGATTGGTGAAACTAATATAAGTGATTTTTCTAGCTTACATCATGAAAATTTAGATGAAAATCAGATATATGATAGAGCTAAAAGTTTCTGTTGAAGTTTGGTGGCTCGGGGCCATCGCTTGTATAATTTAGGAGTAGATTCCCTTCCTTTTAATAAGCTATTCGAAAGAATTTTTTGCTGTGAAGTGTGTGGTATGCTTCTTCTAGTGATTCTAAATCCTTTCCATGTTAGGGATATGCATCCCTAGATAGAGCCACTATTGTGACTCAAAATTGAAGCCCTAATTTTGAGTACCATCCTAAAAATTGAGCCCTATGGACGCATTTTAATGCATGATTACCCAACTGTCCATTTGAGGCCTGAGAGGTGTTTAATGTTTCTAAAACCTTGAATTTAGTATGTTGATCCATTTCATAATGATAAATTTCCATTCCAAGTCATTCTGTGAAGTTACATTTTGAGCAATGTCCAAATCAACACTTTTGCCTGTGTCAAATAGTGACAAAAGGTCTAGTTTGCAATTGAATATTTTGCACCCAGTAATGTTTCATGAATTTCTATTTTGAGAATGTTTAGTAAGCATATTAAAGAACCTATTTTTCAAATTTCAAGTCATTTCAACTTGTTCTCACTAGGTTTTGAATCCCTCAAAGTCAGTTGTTTATAGTTGTCATGCTGATGTAAAGTGTTTAGAATTTTGGGAGGCCCTGTTTGACCAGTTATAACTTTGACCCAGTTAGCTAAAATGAGAAATTTTCTTTTGCATTTCATTCTAGAGGTTATAAGCTTGGTATGTTTTATATTTGAGCTTATGATGAATTGGTTTGATCAGTTTTTAAATGTGATTCCAAATGCAATTTCTAAAGTTTTAGTACCCCTGTTTAGGATTTCATAACTCTATGTCTATGATTTCCTACACCAAATTGATTGTATCTTTGTGTTCTACTCTAAAAATACTTTAACTATTTTAGTTTTCAATTCTTCACGAATCTATCTGCACACTTTCCTAGGTCTATTCCATTTGAGAAAATCAATATTCTATAATTATTCCCAGTCCTGCAAATCCAAGTACCTAACTTTGATTGCTCGAAAAAATTTCCTAGTTGTTTGTCATGAGCCAAAATCATAGATTTGTATTCTCCTAATCATAGTGAACTAATGTCCCAGTTTTCGAGTCCTCAAGTGTCAATTTGACCTATTTTCAAAGTCAAATCTGAATGCATTTTATGGTTTTTTGACACATTTACTTGTAGGTAGTTCTAAGAAGTTAAATTTTATGGTCAATATATTATTTGATAGGGTAAGAGAATTTAAACTAGAGAATTGGTATGTTAGAGCTTAGGGCCTAGTTGTCAATTTCAGTCAATTTTTAAGGCCAGTCAGAGGAACCCTTGGCATGAAATTGATATGTTGTAAAAAGAGGTGAAATGAGTTTTAAAGTCTTATTCAATAGTCAAATTTGATTCTCATTAGTGCCAGGAGTTCATTGGATTAGTTCAAGGGGTTAGGCTTTTTAGTGTAATTTTTTTTAGTTGGACCCACATTTTGGGGCTCAACTAACTTCATAAATTTTGACAAAATATTGCCTACATTGATTTGTCTAAGAAGGTTGAATCAGTTTTTATTAGTAAAATTGCATTTTTATATTCACACTACAATGAATAATAGAAGTGTATGTTGAACACATGAAAGGGGCATATAAAGGACAAAAAATCCATGAGAAGTTGAATGTTTCTATCAGTTGCTAAATGACCTACTGAAGCCTAATGTGGTGACAAGTGTATGTTTGAAGGAATATAAGAAATGAATGCTCACTTACAACTTACCACCAAAATTTCATGCAGCAATTCAGGGAAAGATTTTGTAATACATGAGCTATATCAACATAAATGAATCTTTTGTCTATTTCAAAAGAAAAAGAAAATCAATGCTTTACATTGTATGTGGATACCTTTTCGAGGTTTTTTCATCCATAAAGTTGTAGGGTAATACCAATTATTAAGTGTACTCCCACATGATTGATAGCTATTTTTCTCAGGCAATTTTAGATGTTTATTACAATTATTTTTTTGCAAAGGAGGTTGATACTATCAATATGTGTGGAGGGTTAGATTGAAGAAAATTTACTCATGCACTCACTTTTTTACATTCTAAATTAGCATGCATTAACTTTGAGTTTCATGATGTTTGTTTCATGTTAGGTGATACTTTCTTTCTTAGAGGCTCCATCCAATGCCAATAGAGGGAGTACCAAATAGTGTCTGTAGAAAGAATGTGAAAGAAAAACAACAAAAGAACCAAGAAAAAGAAATAACAACATATAAGAACTCCTCATAGGTGAGAAGTAATATAGAATGGAAACATGGAAATTAGGGCAATTAGGTACTCTCGAAGGTCACCTCTAAGGTCTACTAGTGGGATGCCGTTGAGTGTAATCTCTATGAGGTCTCATAGATCTGGCATGAACTAAGATAGTGTAGATAAGATAAGATAAGATAATGTTATTGATGTCCAAAAAAAGACCACAATCAGGGTCTATGGGACTAGAAGCTTATACAAATAAAATAGCAAGAAAATGGAGCAGCAAATGATTTCAATAAAAGAACAAGTACAACAAAAGAAGAAGAAAGCATAAGACATCACAGAAAAGATTAGGTATTCATCCCGACAAGGAAAAAGTTCAACAAAGACTAATCAATGTAGCTAGTAGAGGCCCTATGATGAAGTTGAGTGCCACAAGAGGAGTATCACTAGTGAAGAGTTCCCTTGCAAGGTCAGATTTGGAATGACCCGTATTTAATTCTTAGGTAGGAACTGTAGGACTCAAGAAAGAGGTGATGAGCTACATAGGAGTCAATGTCAAGAAAAGTTTGAGTTATATAGTATGATCATGAAGTTGCATGGTCTCTTGAAGGCAGAGTGCAAGATAGTGCTAGTCAATATATCTAAAGAATGAGGGAAGAGATTGATACTATCGAAACAAATAGTAGAATCTCCCTCAAATATCATAAAAAATGGGACAACAAAAAATAAAATTAGACTCAACCTTGACCTCCCCAAGATGAAAAAGTTGATAGATCATATCCTCCCTACCAATCTTGTGATTTGTTTGAATACATAGCCATCTGAGATCCCACCCTAAAATATCCCAAGGAGATGGGAAGAGCATGAGTCCAATGACATGTGAGGTACTAGGGATGTAAGATGACCATGTCCCAAATATCAATAAAGTGCTCAGCATAGTAGGCTATGTGTTGACAAAGCCCACCTAGAGGATTCCTCCAGGTTGTGATAACATATTGTTTATAGATGTTAAGGCTAACATGCTCATTCAATTCTTGCTGAGGTGGAAGAAGATGGGCTAGAGCATCTAGACAAAACTAGAAGGGGGGAAGATGATCCAAACTAATACCAATTGAACCCAAGGGAGCAGAGACCTGGGTGTACCAACAATGAGACTTGTGAGTAGAGTCTTAACCTAAAACTAACATAGAGGAATAGTAAGCTAAGTAGGAATATCTATGATGATCACTGAAGCAATCAACAAAGCTCCTGAGCCAGTGAAGAAGCTAGAATAAATCAAAGATGGTCCCCAATCTAAAAGGGTGAGCACCAAACTCATCCAGAATGATGTTGTATGGTGTGAACTGGTGACATCTAATAATGTATTGAAGGAAAAGAGTTTGGACTCTCTCAACAGAGGCCTAGTCAGACTCCAAGAGGGAGGGGGCCCAAATAGTAGAGCCATAGAGGATAGTCAACTTGACTAAGGAGTCAAGAAGAGACATCTTAATCATGGTGTCCTAGAAGTGTTGGCAAAAGCATTGTTGCTTAGGAATAGTGAGGGAGTTGAGCCCCTTGTTAACTTTGGGATGCATGGTTGGTCTCAAGTTGAATTAAAGTCTAGAAAACTTAAACCCCAACTAATTATATGAAGATATAATCTCAATCTCTATACCTTAGAAGTAAAAATGGAGATGTAATGTCCTCAAATAATTGAAGACCATAATTTGAGTCTTTTCCAGATTTACAACTAGCTTATGTGAGTCATAGAAAGAGGCCAAGCCATCAAGGAGTCACTGAAGACCATTGGCAGAAGGTGCTAGGAGAATCACATCATCAACAAATAGGAGATTATAGATCAATACCTAATGTAAATAATAACCATCGCAAGGGAGTGAGAAATCATGGAGAAATGTCTCAAGCTCATCGATGTAGATGCCAAAGAGAGTGGGGGAGAGAGGATAACCTTATTTCACCCTAATAGTGTTTTGGATAGGATCAAAGAAGCCATGTGGAGTCCTTAATCTATCCACAATATGCCCATATAATCTCATAATAATTGTAAGAAGAATCTATGAGATCCTAATGTCCCTAAGATGTTGAAAGAGAGCTGCCCAAGGAACATAGTCGAAGGCTTTAGAGAAGTCAACAAAATAACAATAAGCCTTCACCAAGCGGTGGTGAGCCTCCTCAATGATGGCCCATAAAGTAAAAATGTGATCAGTGGTTTGAAAATTTGTATGAAACCTAGCCTGACCTCTAGCCCAACAATGTCATTGATCAAGCTCATTAAGCAAGATATTGTTCAACGCAGTTGCATAGAGTTTTGTGAAGTTATGCCCAACCATGATGGTCCTGTAGTTTTTCAGGATTAGAGGTTGGCCTAGATTTATGGATCAAATATATAATATGTTGTGACCAAGAGTTAGGGAAGCCAACACAAACCACTCAATTAAAGAGCACTGTAAGAAAGGGACCTAGGATAAAGATAGCCAACTTGAAGAATTCAACTTTAAATCCTTCCTCATCTAGAGTTTTGCAAGTATTTATAAGTCTATCTAGCTCACTAAGGTGGGAAAAGGATAAGAGGTGACAATGTGTGGGGGAGAGGATGAGATGGAGAGGGGTTGGCTAGGAATATCATAGAGGATGGATGTAAGGGAGGTAAGGGAATGAAGGTCCAGAGTAGAGGGAGGGGAGTGGCAAGGAAACATGGTGCACCAAAAGAGCTTTGGGGACTAGAAGAACATGGAAAAAAGAGACTTACACTATAGTAAAATGAACTTTTGTTTCTTATAGTGAAGAAAGTGGCAGTAGTCAACCCTCAATTGAGAGGAAGAGGAGAAAGAAGTAGTGGGTGGAGCAGGAGAAAAGCATGCAATGAAAGGATTTGCATAACTCATCAGACCACTGGTTCATGGGGCAAGACCTACAAGTGGGGTAAGGGGTGAGTGAGGAAGTGTAGTGGGGAATGGAGAGAAGGGTAGTCTCCCACAAGGTGGACGCAAGTGATTGGAACATAGAGGTGATGTCCCTAGAGTCAATGAAGGGGTCCTAAGGGAGAAGTCCTCTAAGGTGATAGATGAAGAGCTATGTGTCACCATTGAAGAAGTAAAAGGAAGTGCAAGCATGGGGAGAGGGAATAGTGGGGCAAGAAGAAGTGGATAAATAAGGGGGAGTAGGTGCTAGGGGTCACCAAAGGGTGATGCTAAGGAGGGCATGGTTAGCCAAAGGAAGGTGAGAGATGGTAAAGAAAAAAATGATAGGGATGAAGGAGGCAATAGAGAGAACATAGTCAACAATGCTAGCACCACCACCATGTGGCCAGCAAGTGAAGAGATCAGATTGAGGAAAGCAAGAGAGCCCATTCAATATCAGTAAGTTAGAAGACTTACAAAGCCATAAAAAATTATGACCATACCTAGTGAAGGGCCCCTAACAATCCTCAAAGATCTAAAGCATACTTATAGAACCAAGATCATAAGTAGTTGTACACATTGGATTAGACCTATGATCATGGAGAGGAAACTATAGGTCTCTAGTCTGCATG
This sequence comes from Cupressus sempervirens, assembly GCA_028749045.1. Classification (NCBI taxonomy): domain Eukaryota; kingdom Viridiplantae; phylum Streptophyta; class Pinopsida; order Cupressales; family Cupressaceae; genus Cupressus; species Cupressus sempervirens. Next base: position 723,887,307 of record CM053791.1, read on the forward strand.
TTAAAGTCTCCCAAATAATGATGTCCCCCATGGTAGAGAATCTAGTCATGTGCACAAGAAGGTCCTCATAGGGGTCCCTACACTTAGTGCTGTGAACTGCATAGTATGAAGATGTTGGTGGGAAGTAGCTAATAGCAATATAGGTATCTCTGTAGATCAAGGTTCCTCGATCAATGTGAATCCACATGAATATGGCATAGTTATCAGAGTGAACCAAGGAAATTATGGTAGAGGCAGGTTGGCACCCATATTATGGTAGACGTCATCCAAGGAGTAGAGTTTGAAAGTAAATAAAACAAAATGTGATCACTTTACTTGATCTACCTTAGTCTCGTTTATTTTTCCCAAAAATCTAACACCATAGAAGAAGGTTGTAGAATTTTGCATAGAGTGTCATGAGTCAATAGTGGTTCCTTTGTTTTGTGTGGAAGTCTTTTCCAAATGAAAAATGGCTTTTGAAGGCTCCGTAGCTTTGTTGCATAAACTTTAGATTCTATCTAATACATTAGGACAAAATGGAAACTAGAGGGAGAGCTTGATTTGAAGTCAACACTTCCATTCTAATTCAACACTCCCATGAAATGGTAACTATTGTGACTAGTCAAGGAAAACATTGTTTTGAGCATGCATCAGTTCTAGCAGTATAGCTAATGGTAGTAGTTCTCAATGGGATTTTCCAGTAGCAAATCGTTTCAAACCCAAAGTGTTTGTTTATTTCATCAGTTGTAGGGATAGTCAAACCATTTTAACATCATTCTTCCCCCCTTTCATACAAATCAAAAAGTGCATCTAGAGCCATCGTGTGTAGTTGTATGCATTTTTAAATATATCAATGCACACATTAAGAAATGTCTAAAAGGCCATGCCTTTTGAGACACAAGCAAGCTTGTGAAGGGCCCACAAGTGGCTGGAGGGAAAATGTAATGAAATTTTGAACCAATATATGACCAGCTGGATGATGACATGGCATACATGTGGCACCAAACAATTGAACAATCACAAAGTGACAGGTTGCATAAAGTTAGAGGTAAGAGATAATGGGGTAGTTTTTAGTCTGATGCTCCAAATTTTGCCATGTGGCAAGATTTGACGATCAACACTTCCCCACATTTTGAAGTTGCCAAACCATTAGGCAATGCAAGAAGCACCTAGCTAACATATGGCAGCAGGCCTGGGTTGACGTTGACATGGCAAGGTAGGTTTTTGAAAAATCACAAGGTGCCACATGGTGGTGATGTGGCAAGCACTTGATAGGAGATGATGTGGCAGTGACTAAGTAGTAGGAGGTCCAATGAAATACTACCATGTTGAAGACTAGTGGACCAATCAAAGGGTGCCACATGACACTTGGTGGCAGGTGAAGGAGCATATGAAAAACTAATCATAGGCTAACACGTGTCAAGATCGATCGAACCCAAGTTTAACCCAAATGGAAATGAGAAGGAAAAAATCAAAATGCAATAATATTGATTTTTTATTATCTTTTAGTTTTGAACATGTAGAAATTTTTAAAATCAAGAAGGGATATATCATAAAGTTTGAACTTTACAATTTTTTAAATTTTTGCATAAATTTTTTGAAATGAGATGCAGATCTTAAATCCAGTCTAGGAGGTTGATTTTCAAGCTGATATTCTAGGCATTTCTAATAAGTGGATATAGCACTAAATTATATATTTCCAAAACTGGGAGAGAGTAGGCATTCCATATTTGTGGTTTATTTCTATACAGGAAGCCACTGGTTCAAGTTATTAAGGGTTTTGTACTAAATACCCATTTTTAGTCTCATTTAGGTATAATAGTTTAGATTTGATTTCTAACAAAATGGTGAATTGGGTGAATAACCAGAGATAGTAAGAATGTAGTTAGGTGCAGTTTTTTCCATCTTCAAGTTAGTTTAGTGAGGGTTTTATCAGCATTGCACATGCATATATGATGTTTTTGTGAGAGATAGGGTTTATCATTAGTTAGAGGAGATATTTTAGTTTGTTACACAATAATGATGAGAATCATATTAGTTTTTAGTTGTAGAGAGATAAGAGATTCTTTGCAACATTAGGAATGAAGATTGAAGTGGACACATGTCACTTCTAGATCAAATATGAGATTTCATTCTTTTTCTATATCTTTCTCTTTCTCATTCATTGTAAGGGTTCTGATTTTTGATATTTTTCATTGTTGTGATTCAATGTTGGTTGTGGTTAGTCTGTGATACCACAACGTTGGATCTAGGACTGTATTTCCACCATTTCTTTAGCATATTTCTCTTGTATGGGCAGCATGAATAAAGCTAATATAGATAGTTCTAATCTATTTAGTGGTTCCAAGAGTTATTTACATGCATCTTGAATGTATAGTTTCAAAGAAATGAGTACAATGAGAAAGAATCTTCTTAGTTTCATTCTGATTCTCATCTCCTATCTCTATAATCTACAATATTTTTTCATTTAGGGAAAAATAACTTAGACTCATTTTCATTCCCTTAAGGTTTTATGTCTCATATGTTTTGCTATTGGAACAAAGAGCCAAGTAAATGCTTAATTTATTTGAAAGGGTTGATGGTTATTTGAGAAGGAGATTTCATGAGAATGAGATCTTTATGAACCCTAATGTCTGATTCACAAAGTGATAGGATAGATCTAGTATCTTGGTGTATGGAATATGTCATTGGTATCATAGATGTATGTTTATGATTTATAGAACTACCCAATAGATAAGGCATTGATCAGCTACAGGATTAACTTGTTGTTACTATTTCATATTTGAGGATTTTCTAAAATAAAAAATTATAATCATCCATTTCACTTTCCATTTAAGAGCTTAAAGGATTCCCTCATTATCAATTTCTTAGGTCATGCTATTAGCTATTTCATGTCTATAATATTTTCATAAGTACAAAAGATATAAGGGTTCTATCTGCTTTGTTATAGCTTCAGTGTATGATTTGATTACTAGTACAATATGAAGAATCTATAGGCATACCCGCCTAGGTTTTGCAGAGCCTGAATTAGAAGAAGGGTCTAGGCTTATAGTTGGCCTAGTGTCTGAAAGGACATGTTGCAGATGGGAAGTAGCAACCCTAGGTGTATTCTATTCTCATTGAGATAATTTTAAATAGTGACATTTTAAAACACCAACATGATCCATGATGAAGAAAGGAAAAAACTTAAAGAATAGATTCTATATGATTAAAAATAATAATAGAAAACTATCATCTAACTCTTTTAAAAAATTAGACATCAAAGAGACTAAACTTAAAATCTATACAAGAAGATAAGATAGAGGCATAGAAAAAATGACTCACAATGAGAGAGAATACATTGGAATATGATAAAAATATGTATTATGGAATATGGATTCTAAAATAGGTATAATGAGAATACATTGTTTTATTATTTGGATTCTAGAGTATGTTTGTAGTTGGATCATTTTTGATAAATCTGATTGTTCATTTTATTTTACCTAATATGATGACAATTCTAAATGAATTTGTAATCGACCCATCTAATCAGCAACTAGACCAATTTAACTGGGTTGTGGCCTGTTTCTTTCTAAAAATATCATCTATGATATGTTTTTGTAGAATTTCTTGCAAACTCTACCAATTTTTCATGGTTTGCATTGTTTTTGTGTAGGATCCTAAGGTAAGTCACTTAGCATAGGTTGAGTGAGTTTTCTTGTTTTATCATTTGAATTTTGGAATATGTATGCAGTTGGATCATTTTTTATAAAGTTGATTGTTCATTTTATTGTACCTAATTTGATAATTGTTCTATAGGAATTTGTAATCAACCCAACTAATCAATAACTAGACCAATTTAACTGGGTTATGGCTTGTTTCTTTCTAAAAAGATCTACTATGATATGTTTTTGTTAAATTTGTTGTGAACTCTGCCCATTTTTTGTGGTTTGCATTATTTTTGTGCAGGATCTTGAGTTAAGTCACTTAGCACAAGTTGAGTGAGTTTTATTGTTTTATTATTTGGATTCTGGAATATGTATGTAGCTGGATCATTTTTGATCAAGTTAATTGTTCATTTTATTGTACCTAATTTGATGACAATTCTATAGGAATTTTTAATTAACCCAACTAATGAGAAACTAGACCAATTTAACTGGGTTATAGCTTGTTTCTTTCTAAAAATATCTCCTATGATATGTTTTTGTAAATTATCTTGCGAACTCTACCCATTTTTTGTGGTCTGCATTATTTTTGTGCAAGATCTTGAGGTAAGTCACTTAGCATAGGTTAAGTGAGTTTTATTGTTTTATTTATTTGGATTCTAGAATATGTATGTAGCTAGATCATTTTTGATAAAGCTTATTATTCATTTTATTGTACCTAATTTGATAACAGTTCTACAACAATTTGTAATCAACCCAACTAATCAGCAACTAGACCAATTTAACTAGGTTATGGCTTGTTTCTTTCTAAACATATTTGCTATGATATATTTTTGTAAAATTTCTCACAAACTTTGCCCATTTTTCATGGTCTATATTATTTTTGTGTAGGATCTTGAGGTAAGTCACTTAGCATGGGTTGAGATAGTTTTATTGTTTTATTATTTAGATTCTAGAATATGTATGTAGTTGGATCATTTTTTATAAAGCTGATTGTTTATTTTATTGTACCTAATCTGATGATAGTTCTATAGGAATTTGTGATCAGCCCAACTAATCAACAACTAGACCAATTTAATTGGGTTATGGCTTGTTTCTTTCTAAAAATATCTGCTATGATATGTTTTTGTAAAAGTTCTTGTGAAATCTACCCATTTTTCATGGTCTACATTAATTTTGTATAGGATCTTGACGTAAGTCACGCAGCACAAGTTGAGTGATTTTTATTGTTTTATTAATTGGATTCTAGAATGTGTATGTAGTTGGATCATATATGTAATAAACACCTTGAAAAAGATCTCTTTGAATATATAAAAAGATACATGTTTAGAAGGAAATATAAAGACATACGTGTTTAGAAGGGAAATAATTTTTTTTTACATATGTAGCTCTTCTTACCCTTGAAGAAAATTGTAGAGCAAGGGCACGAATAGACAATGAAATTTCATAGTAAGGCCATGATAGAACAATGAAATCACAGAGCAAGGCCATGGTAATAGAACATAGAGTTCATGATGGCACAACAACCAAATGCACCAAGCATAAGGGCCATAGCAACATTCATAGATCTCCACCCTCATTCGAATTTCTCCACCTCTTTTGTGCGCAGCTCTCCAAAATTAAAAAAAATGGAATATGGTTGTCATGTTTTTTTCTATGCTCACAAGGGCATTGCAGTTATGACCTACCATTGGTATGACGATGATGTTGGGGAAAATTGCAAAAAAAAAAAACCACAAAATTACACTGCCATTGCAAGTTGCTATCACAATTTAACAACAAATGTTGTAGTGCTATCACAAAATTAAATGCAAAGGTCAGCTCAAACTAGAAACCAAAAATAGACAACTCAGTTAATGAAGGAACCAAGACATGACTGACCATTAGAAGGATCACGAGACTACTAAGTGCATGAAAGAGCTCGATTATCAAAGAAACTTTGTTAACATAGAAATCATTTAGAACCATAACTTGGTCAAAAATGGAACTTGGCACTAGCAATAGCTTGGTCAATACTAAAATTCTAACTCGATCGAAAAAGGAACTTGACATCATCTACAACTTAGTTAGGGCTTGGTGAACAATGAAATAATGCAACACAGTTGATACATGAAATCGATCAAGAATTCCACTCAGCCAACATAGCCACTTGTTAAGTATTGTAACTCGATAAGCACTACTACTTGACAACCATTGATTGAAAAGAGTAGGAAAGAAAAAAGACCAAGTATGTCCCTAGATGAGACTACTAGGGTAAATAAAAAATACATCAGATGCTCCTACATCAAGAAATTACCTATGATTTAAGTCATATGATAAGGCTAGTTCACATGCAATGGAATTAATAATTTTAATTTGATCCATTGTGAGTGAAGAATTATTTTTCGAGATCGATGTTGCGTCATCTAGAAAAGTTTGTAAGATGCAATGCATTGCAATGCTATAAAAGACATTATTCATTTTTGTGTTATTCATTTACATATTGATATTAAAAGGTAACTTGTGTTTTTTTATGAATTGGTTTTGTTTAATTAATTGGATGAGCATTGGAAGTATTTTCCAATTATAGTTACAACTCACAAGTGATAAAGTTACATACCTTTGATTCTAGGTGCACAAAAAATGGATGCAAATAGTTGATTGACTAGGATAGTGCAAATGTTGAAGCCAAAAAAGTTATTACTCTATGATAGTCAACCATACAAAAGATCAATTTATTAATTGATAAACCAAGAAAGTATGAAATTCATAATAAGTGAAATAACTTTAAGACTCAAGTTATAGATAACTTGTAAATACAAGCCAACAAAATGGTCCTTAGAATATAATCTCCAAAGAACATCCTACCAAACAAACTTAAATGTTAGGATTGTATATAAATGTCAAAAATTCTTATAACAAAGTAAAATTAGGAAGCATGTAGATCATTAAAAACTTAAAGGACATTTTAGCCTTAAAAAGAGATGTAAAATATCAATAATTAGAAAGGACCATACCTTTAACTGTCAGGGTTCCACAAAAGAGGAGATGTCAAAATGAAGAGGAGGTAAGAAGATATGAAAAATTAAGTTTGGATTAATGTTTCATCCCATTAATGAAGAATGTTTGATTTAGTTAACTATCTCTATTTGCAAATTAGTTCTCTAGAAGACTGGATAAACATATGACATCATTAACAATTGTGTTGTTACAAACTACAAGATTTTATATCTTGTAAAGGAATGTGAACTGATTTGTAGAGAAGAAAATATATTTGAGATTAATTGGTCAAATAAAATTACCAATTATTAGATTTTATAATAATTTTCAAATTGACATATTTAGAAAAGTTGTACTAATCCAACTCAAATATGTGTGCAATGGAAAATTGGTACCCATTTCATAGAAAGTATCATATTTTCCAATTTTGAGGTGTAATGGTTTAGCTTGGAAACATGATAACTTGTCTATCAAGACTTCTAATCTTGTGTCTCCATTTTAGAATTTGGTGAATCACAAGCTTTAGATAAAATAGACCAAAAAATATGCAAGAAAAATAAAATAATTGGCTAAGTGACTAACATAGAGGAATATAAGTTTGTTAAGATCTAAAGTTCATGTTTTGTGATTGAAAGAATAAATCATTTGTAATAGTGGCCAACATTTAACTTGGATCTCATTAAATGTTTCTCATAGTTCATATTCGTATTTGGATCCTACTTAAACATCTAGATCAACTAAGTTAAGTTGATGTCTTGAATATTATAACCAACTAATTAAGTTGATTTTAAGACCTTCTTAAACATTCATCTTAATTTTAAATTTAGTATTGATTCCCAATTCATTGATGCACAACATAAAAACAAGATTGTACGTTTTTTAATAACTTAATGTTGTTACAACTCAATAAAATGCTTAATTTTAAATAGTTTTTTGGTATATTTATGGATTTTGTGACCATTTTGGAGATATTCAAGACTATGCTAAGTTACTGAGAGGGGAGGGGTGAATCAGTAACTTTGAAACTTTTATCAAATTTTGATCTTAATTGTAATAATCCAATAATCATTTAATTCAATAAATCTGATCTAACTACATGCATAAGAAATTGAAAACATTTATGGAACATGAACACAATAATTTGGTGACCCAAAAACCTTCCAAATAGGAAGTAAAAATAGGGTGGGGATGATACCCACAAAACTTCAATACTACAACATAAAGTTGGCCTACTAAGGCTTACAATGACCACTTCTGATTATCTACCTTGTTAAGAGCAATTAGGACTACAAGTTCCACCTTGTTAGAAGATTTGCAAACATACAATGAATTATGCACTCAGTAAAGAGATTTGACAAAAGACTGTTAAGTCTACCTTGTTAGAGGATTTGAACTAATTAACCTGCTAGAATGGAACTTTTGATCTCTGACTTACAATTGATTTACTAATAGAGATTCTTTGAAGTACTAATCATCTTTATGTGATTAATATGACTTTGCTGCTCTTTCGTTGATATGGCCTTACAATATACTTTTTTTCTGATTTGCATTGGCATTCATATATTCATCCATTTGTTCCTCTTTCACACATTAGATATGATACAATACATTACATATATATACATAAATACATATATACATACATACATACATACATACATTCATACATACATACATACATACATACATACATACATACATACATACATACACACATACATATATATATATATATATATATATATATATATCAATCCAATTTTACAAAACTAAAAAGTCGACCAATATACAAGTTAACACCAATATAAAAAAAGCGGCCAAATGAAGGCACTCAAGTTCTAAAGGTTAACTTGGTGAAATTCTGATACACGACGTCCACTATCATTACTCGGCATCATCATGCATTTGGTAGAAGTAGAGGTTAAGTCCATACTAATCATCTCAGAGTAGTCTTGAACTTAGTCTGCATTGGTGACTCGATAGATATTGTGTAATTTGGTAGAAATTGAATTGCGCGTTTACCATACTTGAACTTGGTAAACACTAATCATCACATAGCTTGGTTAATACTATCTTCACTTTACATGAATTTCTAGCTCAATTTGAATTGTAAAGCTCAGTAACCATTGGGATGTTTAGTAGGAACTGTAAAGCTTGGCGGTTACTAAAATTACATGGCAAACACTGTAGACTATTCAATAAGCTCAATAACCATACATAATTTGAATAATTGTTGTCACTAATAACAAACTTGACTCAATGTCAAAAATATCCCCCTTTGTATTTAGTGACAAAAACACTTATTGACCAAAACTTATATCATAGTAAAACTATTTTTGAGATTTTTAAAAAAAATTCTTAGTAAGTAAATACAATATATTTTCCTTTCCTTTGCATGATTCTCCCCCATACAATATTCATACTATTTTTCATATATATACATTGTCTCTCCCCCTTTTTGAAAATAATGCCAAAGATTCATTCAAGACTTATTTACACAGAGACACCAATATAAGAAAGAAACTTAAAATATACCTTAAGTATGAGTGCTAAAGTATTATCCCAATTTTCTTGCAAAACTTTGCACGTATGTAGAGCAACTTGGACTTCTACAGATAGTTCTATCATGTGATCTGCAATTGATAAATTGTTGTCATGGGTCAATGTTTTTGAGTAAACAATGTGTTTCTACATTTTGTCCATGATGGGAAGGATCATATTCTAGATGTCTATCAATGAGGACTGGGTCCTTGCTTCTTCTCTCAATAATTCTACCTGCATATTTGACAAGAATCTGATTTTCATAACTGTTGTTCACTAGGCTTCAAATCTTCATCAATTTTCACCTCATAGGGAAGAGGTTTTACCCATACAACTCTTGGTTTTATTTCCTAAATGTAGACTTTATCACTATCTACCATGAAAAAAACATCATCTTTGTAATTTTCAACCAATTTTTTGGGAATCCTGAATCTATTATTCATTTTCTCCTTGAAGAGATCAAAGTAGTTATCCATTATGTTGACAAAATTTTCACCCATTTCTGCAATATATTTGTTAATCTGATACAAAATAGGCACATCCTTTCTCCATACGAATGTACCTTTAGAAGGGAAAAACTTTTGAACATAGAAGAATAAGCCTGTCAAAAATTAATCAAATTTACAAGGATTTTTCTTGGATGTCTTTATACTTTCCAATTTTTTGTTAAATTGTTTCAACAACAAGTCTGCAACATCAAATGACAGATTGTTCTTCAAAACTTTGAATGCTAAGTCTACTACTTCACACAACACACTATTTGGATGACTAGAATACTAGATCTTGTGTGCTATCACATGTACGCCAAATTTTAGTTTTGCATCTATTACACATCTAATTTTCATGCCTCTATCATCCTAGTCAGCTAGAGTTTTCTTTTGCAACTCCACCTAACCTAGGGTTTTAGTAGCTTTGGCTTTGGAAAGCATGGGAAGACTGGTGATATGATGAATCCTCTTCTTAGTGATCAAAACTAGTTTCTCAAGCCATAACTGATCATTGTGAACTCGGCTTAGGATATATCTTATCCATTTGATTTGGAAACTGTAAGTTAGGTGAGGAATGTGGGTTAAACCCTTATCTTCCAAATGCTTATGCTCAGGTTTAAAAAAACCAATTACACATAATTCACCTAGGGAATCATCCATCTCCAGGATTCCAATTTCTTGAATTGCACACTTAGAATGAGTATGAATATAGTTAATGATTAGTACCTTAGGAGGGATTTCCAATTGTGCTCCATTTGGATCGAGGGATTCTACAATTGCTAGTACAAGTTTGAAATTTGGTGGTTTCCATTTGACTCCTCAAACCAACATTTTTGACCATTTCTTTGCCTTGTTGGTATTGCTTGATGCTACCATGGCTACTCGGTAGGTCATGGAAAACTTTGAAAAACATTTATTGCAAATTCTGCTCGAAATCACTTGATCACTCTACAATTCACTTGATCACACTAACACCCTTTTAAAAAAAAAAAAATTTGATGATAAATGAATTCTATATTCAACCATTTTGATAACATTTTCCAATTAATACTCGATACAAAATTATCATTATGTACGATGGTATGTGTCATTTTGTGATAGGCTGCCATCCACTATCTATTTAGATTGCTAAGTGAATGCTTCATAACTCCATAACCAAACATGTGTGACTTGTTACTCTGACCTTGCTCGGTAGAGTCCATGACCCAACCTTACTCAGTAGAAAAAGTAACTCAGTGATAATTGATCCTAATCTTCTTTGATCCCTTTGTATCTTGAATACTAATTTGGATCTTTGCTTCTTTGCAATTTTGGAACTATTTGGATGTGATCATGATAATGCAGTCCCAGTTCTTGCTTAAGAATTTAGTTGGAAGTGATGGATTCACCTACTTCTTCAGTGACATGACCATCATTGCTTGGACTTGCTTCTTTGATGGATTTAGGAATCCATTGCTACCTCATTTTCTTTTTGATGTTGTCTTCCTTAGCTTTCTTTTCATCTTCAATTCTACCTGTATTCATGCAATTCTTGGCTAGATGACCAAGTTTTGTACAAGTGAAACATCTTATGGTGGTATCTATTTTCCTTCTATGATGTTTAACATGATTCATGCCAATGTGTCCATACTCTCCACAGTAATGGCATATGCACCAAGTGTTGTAGTCCCGACCAAATATTGCTTTCACAATTTGCTTTGTTGGACGGAATATCTTGATTCTACAATTTGATGCCTTGTGACCTTGTTTCTATCATTTGTGATACTTACCTCCAAAATTTGGTTTCTCTTTACATTCATTAGCCTTGTGACCATCCTGATTACAATTGTAACATTTACTATTGAATTTTTCTTTAGCATTACTCCAAAATTTGTTTGATGTATGACCTATCTTACCATAGTGATTGCAAGTAGGTCTTTGATTCCTTTGAGCACCTTGTTGGAAAGATTCACCTTCTTCTTTGTATCCAATTCCTGCTTTACCCTTTTTTCCATAGG